>JBBPTD010000538.1:0-23211 GCA_038093895.1 Boletus aff. mottiae
CTGCCTTGGTCTGGGCAAATACTTTCAGATAGCAAGCAGTTACCACTACCTCCATTAACTTCAGAACCTTCGTCAATTTCTGCAAGTCATTCAAGAAGTCCTTCATACTCAAAGCCACTGTCACCAATGCCATCTCTTGGCTATCCAATACCCACATGAACCCTCACCCCAAGAAAAAGGGAGAATACTTTCCCATCCTTGCCACTTACATCGCTAGTTTCATTAGCAATGCTGCTCTTGCTAATATCACTGATGAAAACGTCCTAATCAGGTTCTATTCCGTCAGACTCCCTGAACCACTGATGCACTGCATATACTCCAGGGATACCCCCCCCCACTACAGCCAAGGAGTGGTACAAGAAGGCCTTCCACTTCCATACCCAGTTTGAAAGAGCTAGGGAGTTTGCCCGTCTTCACACTGGAGGATCTCAAAACTCCTATGGCTCCTATAACACCCCTGCTCCCACTCCTACTAAAGACCCCAATGCCATGGATGTAGATGCAGTCCATGTCGCCAAGCTCACTCCTGAAGAGCAAAAGTGATGCATTGAGAAAGGACTTTGCTTCTGCTGCTGAAAAAGCAGACATCTTAGCAATGAATGTCCTCACTTTCCCTCTACTGGATGAAAGGGAAAGAAGGTCCAGAAAGTCTCCATGGACAATCTCCCTGAGTTAAAGGAGACCAAAGACGATGATGATGAAGAAGAAGTGGCCGTATGAAAGGTTTACTTCTTCTGGGATTTTTGAAAAGGAGAACTCGTTTGATGCAAGTCTCTCCTTCCTTTACATGTGCTTCTGTAGTTGTATCCTCATCGAAAGCAATGAAACTCCCTATTCAGCTTATCGATCCAGATCACATTACTAAAGTCATCGACACTCGCACCCTGGTTGACAGTGGTGCTGACATATCATGAATTGACTGGGACTTTGTTCATAAACACAAACTCCCCACCAAGAAACTCCCTGAACCCATCCCCATACAAAATGTTGACCAATCACAAGAGAGGAGCTATCCACTTCACTACTACTTTGTTCATTGATATCAAAGGAATCACTCACAAGATCCTCTTCTACGTCATGCACTGTGGAAACGAAAATGTTATCCTAGGATTATCCTGGCTTCGAAAAATCAATCCTACCATTAACTGGACTTGCCAAACTATCTCCATTCCTGAATCATCTGACGAATCCTCAAAACTCTACCAAACTCGTACCATGAACCAATGATCCCACAAAATCCCTGAAACCCCTCCCCGACCCCCTTGACACCTTAATGTCCATGCAGTACATGACACATGCCTCTATGAATACCTCAAATACGAACCTGAATCTCAGTTTTGTCAACATACTAAAGAAGCATATACTGTCAACCACATCATCTGCTGTGGTTCCCACTTCATCCCTCTAGGTTCCCCTGTCATCGCGAAACTCACCACCACCACTGAACTAGCCATGGCCACTGAGAAGACTAAACCTGCAGTTTTACTTCCTCCCAAATACAAGAAATACTCCTCAGTGTTCTCTAAAGAAACCACAGATCATCTTCCACCCTCTTGCCCATATGACCATGAAATTAACCTCAATGACTCCTTTGTACCCAAAGTTGGGAAAATCTACCCCTTATCACCCGATGAACAGAAAGCCACCGAAGACTTTCTTGAAGAAAATCTCCACACTGGAAAGATTCGACCCTTCAACTCCCCTCAAGCCTCGCCATTCTTCTTCATCAACAAGAAGGATGGGAAGCTTCATCCCTGTCAAGACTACCAATACCTCAATGAATGTACCATTCGCAACGCCTACCTGCTTCCCCTAATCTCTGACCTCATCAACAAACTCAAAGATGCTAAGGTCTTCACCAAGTTTGACATACAGTGGGGATATAACAATGTCTGAATCAAAGACAGACACCAATGGAAAGGAGCGCTCATCACTCACAAAGGACTCTTCAAACCCCTGGTCATGTTCTTTGGCCTCACAAACTCCCCTGTGACCTTCCAACAATTCATGAATGACTCATTCTGCGACATGATCTCTGAAGGATGGCTCATCATTTACATGGACAATCTCCTCATCTTCTCCCCAGATGAGGCCACTCACGTTGAACGAACCAAACAAGTTCTACAATGAATGGAAGAACTTAATCTTCACCTGAAGCTTGAGAAATGTTCCTTTGCAGTCAAAGAAGTAGAATATCTAGGAATGATGGTCAAACCTGGACAACTCACCATGGACCCTGTCAAACTTGAAGGAATCACCAATTGGCCCACCCCAACCAAAGTAAAGGAAGTCCGCTCATTCCTTGGCTTTGCCAATTTTTATTGATGATTCATCTCTGATTATTCCACTGTTGCACATCCCCTCATTAATCTCACCAAAAAGAACTCTGGATGGAACTGGACAGAAGCATGCCAAAAATCCTTTAACACTCTAAAGGAACTATTTCTCTCCAAACCAGTCCTTCATCTCCCCAACCCCTCTGCTCCCTTCACAATTGCTACTGATGCTTCAAAATATGCCTTGGGAGCTATTCTTTTGCAGACTGATGTCAACAGCAATTGGCATCCCTGTTCCTATCTCTCTACCTTGTTCTCCCCTGCAGAACGAAACTATGATATCTGTTACAACTTGTTCTTTTTCCTCTTTTCTTTTACACTTTTACACTTGAACTCATATCAAACTTGCTAGTTTGATTCTCGACTCTGGACATTATTTCTCTTATTGCTGACTCATCCTTGCTGACTCATTCTTATCTGTTATCTCACTTGCTTCATCAGCAATTACTTCCTCCACCTTCTATTCCATTCTATGACTCTCTGTACCTACCCTCACTATGCCTACCCTTAACTGTGTAACCGGGTATATAAACCCACAATACCTATCTCTTGTAGTTTAGCTTAGATCTCCTTGGATCCTCTTGAAATCTACTCTACTTGTCTTAAGCTCCTTCTGACTCTCGACCAGTCGCTTTGAACCCTCAAACCCTCAAACCCTTGAACCCTTGTGTTCTCCTGTGGAATGTCTTCCTTGGACTACATGCTACCATTAAGTGCACGCTTAACTCTTTGAACCTTTGACCTAGTCTTTTGAGGCTACACTCGTCCCTACCTGGGCCAAGTGTAACAATATCTATGACCGAGAACTTCTAGCCATTATCTGTTACAACTCACCTCGGCAACACCCGGTTGTGCCACTCTTTTCTTTTCTCAAGCCTTCCTTTGACCGCTCCATCACTGGAAACCTTGTCCCCTTGATCCTTCGTCCCCTCGCCTCCTATAGATCTCCTTAGACTTCCTCTGGACTTGTACGTCGTCTTCTTCTTTGTTCCTTGAACTCTCGCCCTGTCTTCGTCTTCTTTGTCCCCTTATCTCGGACCTTGTACCCATATCTCGGGTTCCTTCGTCTTCTCTTCTCTTTGATCCCCGTCTCTCTGTCTTCTTCGCCTTGTGTCCTCTTATCTTGGACCTTGTACCATTGCCTTGGCTCTCTGCCTTCTCTTCTTCTTGATCCCCATGTCTTCATCTTCTCTCGGACTCTGTACCACTATCTTGGTTCCCTAGATCTCCTCGGACTTCCTCGTATCTCCCTGTCTCTGTCTTTGTTTCCTTTCTTGTCTTGGTCCGTGCGCAGCCACACACAGTATATAAACTCTCGCCTCTGTACCTTGTACTCTATCTTGGTCTATCTTATGGTAGACACCATTGTACTCTCTACCCCTTGCCGTCTACCTAGTAGGCCAGCAACCATGAACCATCCTTACTTATGACTATGCGTCCCTTCGACCCCTGAGGAATCATGCCCTCTACCTTCGCCCCTCAAACGCGTAGTCCACCTGCTGGCTAAGGTTCCACTTCTTGGTTCTACCGGCCGTCGCCGCTACAGTAGGACCAGTCGTAACATTATCTGAGCTCTCAAGGTGTGGTGTCACTACATTCACGGCTCCCCCTTTCCCATCCAGGTCTTCACTGATCACAAGAATCTCACGTACTTCTGCCAGGCCCAGAACCTCAACCGATGTCAAGCACATTGGCTTCTAGATCTTGTGGACTTTGACCTAAAAATGATCCATGTCCCTGGCCATCTTCTTGCTGGTCCTGATGCCCTATCCTGCCACCCTGACCTCCATCCTGACACCCCAGATAATATGGGAACTGTGCTCCTCCCAGACACCCTCTTTGTCCATGTCATTGATGCCACTTTGCATCGGAAGGTCTCATCCTCCTCCAAAAATGATCACCTCGTTCTGAATGCTCTGCACGTGCTTGATGGATCAGTACCCCCTGCATTCCATTCCAGGTTGTCTGATTGGGCCTTTGACAAAGGTGTCCTCACCTACCAAGGTCGTGCCTACATTCCCCCTGACGAATCCCTTTGCCGCTCCATCATGTCCTGCTACCATGATCATGCTTCTGCTGGTTACCCTGGCTATCTTAAGACCTGGCAACTTGTCACCGCTGAGTTTTGGTGGCCTGGTCTTGCAGTTTGTTTGCAAATATGTGGAAGGATGGTTCTCCTGCCAATAAGCCAAAGCAAACACCCATCCCACCGTCCCCTCTACTTCTCCAATTCGTTCCTTGGCCTCCCACCCATTCCAGCAGATCTCTTGCGATCTCATCACCAACCTTCCCCCCTCTGCTGGCTTTGATTCCCTTTTGGTCATGGTCGACCATGGCCTTACTAAGGGGGTAATTTTTTGTCCCACAAAGAAAACTGTCTCTGCCCAAGGCATTGCCATGCTCTTTTTTCACAAGATTTACAAACACTTTGGGCTATATGACAAGATTATCTCTGACTGAGGTCCCCAATTTGCTTCTGCCTTTACAAATGAACTTGGAAAACTCCTGAACTATGACCTTGCCCTCTCCACCACTTATCATCCTCAAACGGATGGTGAAACTGAACGTGTAAATCAGGAGGTTGAAACCTATCTACATATCTATTGTGGAAATAACCCTACCTTATGGTCTAAACACATGACCCACACTGAATTTGCTCATAATCACTGTGTTCATTCAGTAACCAACCAATCTCCATTTCATCTCATGATGGGATGTGAACTCTGTGCCCTTCCCACCATCATACCTGACTCCCATCTCCCTGCTGTAGAATCCCGCCTCAAAGAACTCACCACTGCAAGAAACGAAGCTCTTGCTGCCCATGAGCTCTCTTGCCAGGTAATGGCAGCTCGAGGAAATCAAGGTTTCATCCCATTCTCCAAGGGAGACAAAGTGTGGTTAGAAGCAAAAAACCTGAAATGCCGCTCTCCCACTCCAAAGTTTGATCCGAAGCAAGAAGGACCTTTTGTTATCACCAAAGTCTTATCTCATCTTATTTACCAACTCCGCCTCTGGAAAACCTGGAAAATTCATCCCGTCTTCCATGCTTCCCTCCTATCACCCTATCGCAAAAACAGTGTACACAGCCCAAATTTCCCTTCTCCACCACCTGACCTTATCCAAGGAGAAGAAGAATATGAAATAGAGAAGATTCTATGCCACTGTGGCCCTCCTTCTTACTACATGTTCCTGATCCGATAGAAGGGCTACTCCATGGAGGAGGACTCTTGGGCCCCAGAATGGAACTTGAACAATGCAAAGTCTGCCCTCTCAGATTATAAAAAGTTTCATCCATCCATCTTCTCCCCTCCATAGCCCTTCCACTACAAACACCATGTCCTCTCAACAAACCTCTTTGACCTCTGAATCATCTGTCACTGCTTCGACTCTGTCTACCCCATCTTCCCCCACTTCCACACTTGCTGACCCTGGATGGGGCTCTAACCCTGTCGATACTATCAAACCACCCACCCACAGTGTTACTTTCCACGTCACTCCTGACGAAACTGTTAATATGACTATTCCCATTGCCTGTGTTACAACTTGTCATGGCATCATGTGGTGCCATTCTTTTCTTTTGCCCTAGACATCCCCCACCCCTCGCCCTCGTCCTCACCCTCATCCCCTATAGATCTCCTTAGACTTCCTATGGACTTGTATGGCGTCTTCCTTGTTTCTCTGAACCCTTGCCTTGTCTTCGCCTCGTGTTCTCTTGTCTCGGACCCTGTACCCATATCCCAGTTCCTTGTCTTGTCTTCTCTTTGATCCCCATGTCTTCGTCTTCTTCGCCTCATGTCTCGGACCTTGTACCATTACTTTGGTTCCTCGTCTTCTCTTCCCTTTAATCCCTGTCTCTTCATCTTCCTTGCCTTGTATTCTCTTATCTCAGACCTTGTACCACTATCTTGGTTTCTTAGATCTCCTTGAACTTTCTCGTATCTCCCCGTCTCTGTACTTGTTACCTTTCTTGTCTTGGTCCGTGCACAGCCACAATCCTTATATAAAGTCCTTGCCCATGTACCTTGTACTCTAGCTTAGTCTACCTTATGGTAGACACCTTGTATCCTTGTACCACCACCCTGCTGTCTACCTAGTAGGCCAGCAACCATGAATCCCCTTCTCTCGTGACTGCACGTCCCTTCGTCCCCTGAGGAAACCTGCCCTCAACCTTTGTCTCCCTCAAACGCATAGCCAACCCGCTGGCTAAGGTTCTACTTCTCGGTTCCACCGACCGTTGCTGCTATAGTGGAACCAGTCGTAACAGCCTGTCCCGCTCCCCAACCCCCCATTACCTCTCTGTCTGTTCCCTTCGCTCCTTCCCCTGTACCTAGCCCTAGACCTGTCCTTGCTGTCAACATCCCCATATATGCCAATGCTGTCAGAGAGGGAACCCCTTCCCCTCACTACATAAACAATGTCGCTCGCTACATCTGCGATACTGGCATGGCAATTTCCATCAACTCCCACCTTGACATGAATTCTGTTACAACTCATGGCATCATGTGGTGCCATTCTTTTCTTTTGCCTTAGACTTCCTTGGACCACCCTGTCTCTGGAACCCCTTGTCCCCTCATCCCCTTGTCCCCTCGGCCCCTTGTCCTCTTGTCTCCTCGTCCCCACCCTCACCTTCGTCCCCTTGTCCTCGCCCCTCTTAGATCTCTCTAGACCTCCTATGGACCTGTACGTTGTTTTCATTGCTTCCTTGAACACTCGCCTTATCTGTCTTCTTTGTCTCAGACCCTGTACCCATATTCCGGCTCTGTGTCTTCTCTTCTCTCTGATCCCTGTGTCTTCGTCTTCTTTGCCTCTTGTCTTCTTTGTCTCGGACCTTGTACCCATATCTTGGTTCTCTGTCTTCTCTTCTTCTTTGATCCCCGTGCCTTTGTCTTCTCTCAGACCTTGTACCCATATCTTGGTTCCTTGTCTTCCCTTCTCTTTGATCCCCGCGTCTTCGTCTTCTCCACCTTGTGTTCTCCTATCTTGGACCTTGTACCATTACTTTGGTTCCTTGTCTTCTCTTCTCTTTGATCTCTGCGTCTTTGTCTTCTCTGCCTCATGTTCTCCTATCTTGGACCTTGTACCATTACTTTGGTTCCTTGTCTTCTCTTCCCTTTGATCCCTGTGTCTTCGTCTTCCTCGCCTCGTGTTCTCTTATCTCGAACCCTGTACCACTATCTTGGTTCCTCAGATCTCCTCAGACTCCCTCATATCTCCTAGTCTCTGTACTTGTTTCCTTTCTTGCCTTGGTCCATGCGCAGCTACGATCCCTATATAAGCCCTCATCTATGTATCTTGTACCCTAGCTTAGTCTACCTTATGGTAGACGCATTGTACCCTTGTATCATTGTACCACCACTCTGCCGTCTACCTAGTAGGCCAGCAACTATGAACCTTCTTCACTTATGACTATGCATCCCTTCGCCCCTGAGGAAACCTGCCCTCAACTGTTCATCTCCCTTGAATGCATAGTCAACCCACTGGCTAAGGTCCTACTTCTTGGTTCCACCGGCTGTCGCCACTACAGTGGGACTAGTCATAACAAATTCCACCTTCCTAGCCTTATATAAGGCATTTCACCAGACCCAACGCCTCTCCCTCATTACCAATGAGATCACCACCTTCTCTACAGACCGCATGGATCGCAATTGGGTATCCTCCACCCAACAAAACATCTTATGGAAACTCCATCAAGTAATGTATCAGATGGAGTTTGGAGAATTCCTTCAAGACATTGACAGATATGCCATTGAGCTTGCTGCTTCCAGAATTGCCAACTCTGGAACTTACCCTTTACAACATGATGACAATAGTTCCTCATCCCCTCTTACCATTTGGCATGCTCCCCATCTATCCCATCTGCCTCTTCATCTGCTTTATCTCCCAAGGAACTCCACGCCATGAATGAGGCTGAGAGAACCCATACCCATCAGAGTCAGTTACGCTATGGACACCTCCGCACCAACCCCCTTCTTCCCTCCAACCCAAGATACCACAACGCTTGCTTTTAATGCCACCACCTTGGACATATTCGCCATAACTGTCCAGTATACCAATGCCCTATCATGGGCTGTCACCAATGGGCCCTGGGACATAGCCAGGCAAACTGTCCCATTGCCACCCACCGCCCCACTCTCCTCAGTTGACTCTCTGCCACTCGTCCCCCAGGACACCAACCCTTAGCTGCTCATATCTCTGGTCCTTCCCAAGGAACACCCGCACCTGACTTGTTTTGTACTCCCCGACAAGGTTCAAACACCTCCTCCAGCTCTTCTCGTTCTTCCTGTTCCTACCAATCCTCCAACTTGGGACAAGATCTCCCTATTCCTCCTCCTTGCAGGTCTGCCTCCCCCAGGTGCCATACCCCCTTCCCAGAATTAGATGATGTCATTGATGAAACCAGCTATGCCAACATTATGGGCTCTCCAGGATACTCGTGTGCTGGCCTCTGAATGCCTTTTGACATGGTCTCAGGTCTAACACGGGGGTAATGTTATGACTTGTTCTTTTCCCTCTTTTCTTTTATGTTTTTACACTTGTACTCGTATCGAACTCACCAGTTCAATTCTTGACTCTGGACACTATTTCTTTTATCGCTGACTCATCCATGCTTATCTGTTATCTCACTTGCTTCATCAGCGATTACTTCCTCCACCTTCCATTCCATTCTATGACTCTCCATACCTGCCCTCACTATGCCTACCCTTAACCATGTAACCGGGTATATAAACCCATGATACCTATCTCTTGTACCTTAGCATAGATCTCCTCAAACTACCTCGAATCCACTCTACTTGTCTCAAGCTCCTTCTGGCTATAAGTCCAGTCGCTTTGAACCCTTGAACCCTTGAACCCTTGAGTTCCCCTGTGGAATGTCTTCCCCGGACTATGTGCTACCATTAAGTGCATGCTTAACTCTTTGAACCTTTGACCAAGTCTTTTGAGGCTACCCTCGTCCCTACCTGGGCCAAGTGTAACAGGTTGACCATCAAGACATTCTTTGTAAGGCTTAACACAAGAGATATTCACAACTGGGTGAATTCTCATAGTGTGTGGTAAGTGTAACTTGACTGTATTAGGCCCGATGAGATCTGTGATTTCATAGGGTCTAAGCCATTTCTTGGATAGCTTCTTAGAAACACGAGTCAATTTCAAATGTTCAGTTGACAACCAAACTTTATTCAATATGGAATAACCAGGCAAAGCAGATCTATGTTTATCAGCCTGTGATTGCATTCGGTTCTGTGTGGCAGTAAGATTAGCCTTTGTCTGGTCAATGGTTTGAGTGATATCTGTTATAAACTGCTCAGCAGCAGGTGCTTTAGTAATGTGTTGCTCAAATCCAATGTGTGGTTCATAAGTGTGAGTGACAGAAAAAGGGGTTTTCTGTGTAGAAGCCTGTCACTTTGAGTTATAAGAAAACTATGCAAGTGGCAACCAATTACCCCATTCATCTTGCTTCTTGGAAGTGAAGAGACAAAGGTATTGTTGCAAATCTCTGTTCATCCATTCTGTTTGTCCATCAGTCTGAGGATAGAATACAGTGGATAATTTAGGCTGTATGCCTAATCATTTACACAAGTCTTGCATTACCTGTGAAGCAAGCCATGGTCCACGATCAGATATGATTGTTTTTGGTAATCCATGCTGTTTCCAAACATGGGTTATATATAGCTTGGCAGTTTCTAAAGCAGATATAGCTTTATTACAAGGGATGAATTCGACTTCTTTGGAAAATCGATCAACAACCACTAGGATTGAGTCAAATCCATTGCAAAGGGGAAGATCTGTAGTGAAATCTACTGTGAGATCTTGCCATGGTCCATTCAGTATAGGCAGGGGTTGTAACTTTCCTGCAGGTGCAATATTTTATCCTTTGAATCTAGCACAGCAATCACAGTGCGAGACATAGTTCTTGACTAATGTGCTCAGACTGGGCCAAGTGTAACTTCATTGAATCAATTCTAATGTCTTTTCAGCTCCTGGATGTCCTGCAAGGGGAGTATCATGATGTAGATGCAGTACTTCCATATGAAGATCTTGTTATTTTTGTCTGCTAGAAAATCTTCTTGCTCCATACAGACTTGATTTTCCTTGTATAACTTTGTTATGTCAGTTTCTTTTAATCTAAAGGTGGCATCTCTGATCTGGTCACAGATAAGTGTTGGCATCAGTCAATAAGCAGATAGCAGTGCAAATCTGTTCTGATGGTATGTCCAATATTCCTTTATTGTCATCCTCTTTTCCTTCAGCATGATCTTCTTGTTGAGAGAAAGCATCTGCTTTTCCCATTGAGGTTCCTGCTTTATGTAACCATTTAAAGTTGAATTGAGATAGATATTGAGCCCATCAGGCTTGTCGGCGATTTAGATCTTGTCAGACCATGAACCATTGAAGATTCTGATGGTCATTCCATATCTCAAATTCAAATCGAGCTCCTTCTAGATAGTGGCACCAGAGTTCTAAAGCTCTGATGACACTCAACATTTCTTTATCTGCAATAGGATAGTTACATTCTTCTGGTGACATGGAGTGGGAAAAGTAGGCAACTGGATGCTATTTGCCATCAATCTCAATAGAGAGTACAGCTCCTGTGGCAAAATCAGAGGCATCAGATTCTAGGCAAAATGTTTTATCATTATGCAGAAATGTGAGAATTGGTGTAGTAGTGAATTTCTTTTTCAGCATGTCGAATATGTTTTGTTGTGAATCAGTCCATTTAAATGGAGTGTCTTTCTTGGTTAGATCATTGAGGGGACAAGCAACCTGTGCATAGTCTTCAATGAATTGACGATAGAAATTGGGTAGACCAAAAAAACTGCAGACTTGTCTAACAGTTGTTGATATAGGCCAATCAAGAACTGCTTTGACTTTGTCTTCATCCATACAGATTCCATTGGGAGTAATCGTCATTCTGAGAAATTTGACCTCTTTGACATGGAAGGAACATTTCTCTGATTTTACAAAGAGATTATTTTCTTCTAGTTGTCATAGTACTTCAAGTACAATCTAATCATGTTCCTTTTGATTATCTATTTGTGTAACAACCTAAGTCTTGACTATGGTTGAGAAGTCCTAGAGCGCTTGCTGGAACTATACAAGAGACAATAGAGTCTATTAGGCTTGTTAGGCCTCAAGAGAAGACTAAGGAAAACAACAGGAGAAATAGACTAAGGTCTATACTACTAAGAGTACAACTATATATACTAAGAGAGACCGTACACAGACCATGCTGTGCTAGACTATAAGTAGTAAATATACCTGAGACTGGATACCGTGAGGCACAGATAAGTACAGCCTAGATAAGAGGGGATAATACTATTGGACGATAAGAGAAAGTGAGTCAAAGAGAAAGGTATGAGGCGAGCATAAGGATGCCATGCATACAACATGTGTTGCACAGCTGAGATAAGAGATAAGGTCATGTGACTGCTGACATGATAGGGATCACGTGACTAGATAAGATAAGGGTTATCTGTTAAAACTTAGCTATGTGGTAAGTGATAAGAGGTGAGACTTAGATTGCAAGTTATAGCGTCTGTTACAGTTTTGGTGAAGATCATGAGATCATCAATATAGATGACACAGACATTATCCATGTCAGAGAATATGTCATTCATCATTGTTTGAAACGTAGTGGGGGAATTGCATAAGTTAAAGAACATCACTAGGAGTTCATAGGCTTGTCGATGGCTAATAAAGGTGGCTTTCCATTTGTCTCCTTCTTTGATGTTTACATTGTTGTATTCCCAGTGGAGATCCATTTCTGTAAATAGTTTAGCTCCTTTAAGTTTCAATTAATCATAATGCATTCAGCTTCCAGCAGCGTTATGTGTTCCATCAATGTTAAATACCGGGATTGGGCAATCTAGGGGTTTATGGGAAATGTGGTTATTTTTAGCCCAATCTTTCTCAATGAAGGTTGTGTTAGCTCCTGAGTCTAACAAGGTGAGAGTGTTAATTGAATGTCTAGCATTCAGATTAATGAAAATGGGTAGAATAAGTTCCTTGGCAGGATTGCCTTGAATCTTAGCAATCTTGGATGTAGGAAGTATTTCTTCTATATCTGCATCAGACAAGAAAGAATACATTTGTCGAATGTCAATGCACTTCTGTTCAATGGTAGAAGGAATTGTGTGTAGTAAGTTTACTTCAACAACTTCATCTGGTCTGGATTTTCTAGTTCCTGAGTAGAGGAATGAAGCACTGGTATGAAGTTCCAGCCAAGCTCCAAATCAATCGAAGGCCTCTCTAGACATGAATAGATAGGAGATGAGTTTACAGTTTTGGAACTTGCGAATCGAGATGCAGCTTGCTTGCCCAGTTCTTTCAAGCTGCTTTGCCTTTTCCCTTAGAGTCAGATGACATGGATTGGAAAAGTGAATGGACTTTATTGAAGGTTATTCCTTGACAAGCACAGGGTAAAGATTCTTGGATCTGATCCTATAATTCAGCTGGTTCAGCAGTAGTAGCTCAAATAGCTCTTCCTTTGCTGCACATTAGTTTGTGTTGTCCTCTGGACCAATTACAGTGATCACAACATTGTTACAATCACTATGCTAAGCATTTGGACTTGACATTTTTCTTTTCCTTCTAACCCCTGTCTCTCTTTCACAATCTAATCTAATCTCTTTTCATCTCCCACATCTATGCTTCTCTATCAAATTAGATGTGCACCACAGCCACATGCTGCCACATACATGCACACTACACATGTGTGATCACATATGCCCTTCCTTCATGTTACCCAGTACCAAGGATACTCACTATATATAGCAGTAGCATAGCTTGGTCTGTGTGCATGTAGTAGTAGTATAAATACCATCCCAAGTAGACCAAGACTCCCCAGTCTTGTTCTCTTGGAGTTCTCCCCTTAAAGGCAACTCTATCTTCTCTCCTCTGCTGTCTTTCTCTAGCCAGTAGCAACCTAGCAAGCTTCACTCCACAAGTGAGTCTTTAAGGGCCATTTCAAATGTGAGGAGGGTTTCTTACAATCTTTAGCGAAATGTCCATTGCCTTCACAATTGAAGCAAGTGGACCCTGATGATCCTGATAATCCTCCTGAGGATTGTTGTTTGGGTTTATGAGATCTGGTGAAATTAAGGTCTAGGTGGTCATCATCAGCTTCTTCATCGATGAGGCCAATGTTCATTGCATCACCATAGTGTGACTTCTTTTCTGATTGGCGAAGAATAAGTCCGATGGATTCTTGAAGAGATCCAATCTTGGATACTATTTCAACATAAGGACCAATGTCCATCTGTCTCTTTTTCTCTCTAGTGACTTGTATGAGAATAGCAGGTCTCATACTCTTCTCAAGTATAGCACAAGTGTGTGCTCCATCAATACCTGCCATATTATACAGGGATTTGAACTTAGTGATGAATGGTCCAGTTTTAAAGTCTCCTTGATGAAATTTGTCAAGTTCCATAAGAGCCAAATCTTTCTGGTTAGCATGTCTAAAGAACTTAGGTAGTTCTTCCTTAAAATTGTGCCATAGATACAGTAGATAGTGTAATGACCTAAATCTTGACTATGGTCGAGAAGTTGTGGAGCGCTTGCTGGAGTCCTATACTGTTGACAATGGATCTGTTAGGCTTGTAAGCCTCAAGAGAAGACTAAGGGAAAGAACAGGAAGACCAAGGGAAAGAACAGGAGAAATAAACTAGAGAACTAGATACTAACAAGATTGACTACTTATACTATAGAGATAGGGGCACAGACCAAGCAGTGTTTAGCTATGTATTACCATAACTAGTTAATATGTTAACCACTGGTTAGCATGAGTTAGCCATGAGTTAGCAGATAAGCATAGTCTAGATAAAAGGGATTAGTGCTACTGAATGATAAGGGAAAGTGAGTCAAAGGGAAAAGCATAAGGCGAGCATGAGGATGCCATGAGTACAACATGTGTTGCACAGCCGAGATAAGAGATAAGGTCATGTGACTGCTGACGTGATAGGGATCACATGACTAGATAAGATAAGAGTTGCAAGAGTTTTCTGTTAAGACTTAGCTATGTGGTAAGTGATAAGAGGCGAGACTTAGATTGTGAGTTATAGCATTTGTTACAGATAGGTCCTCAAGCCAATCGAGTTTCAGCAAACTTTTCTGCAGTGGGTCCTTTGAGTCATGATAGGACTGCTTGGATGGCAGTATAGGAACCTGGTGGTATAGCAGTAGTGTTTAAGTGAAGCCATGCTTGTATTTTAGCCCACCATTTATTAAACTTGGCACTGCTTCCATCATAGTATCCTAGATCTGCAAAGATCTCAACTTTCTGGATATATCATTTTCCAGCACCGGAGGGTGCGGCTGCAGCTATGGTGTTCCTAGCTTCTAGGTCAATCAGTTGATCTGAAATGGCCCTTAAAAACTCACTTGTAGAGTGAAGCTTGATAGGTTGCTACTTGCTAGAGAAAGATAAAAGAAATGAGATGATAGAGTCACCTTTAAGGGGAGAACTCCAAGAGAACAAGACTGGAGAGTCTTGGTCTACTAAGGATAGTATTTATACTACTACTACATGTGCACAGACCAAGCTATGCTACTGCTATATATAGTAAGTATCCTTGATACTGGGTAACATGCAGAAAGGATGTGTATGATCATACATGCATAGTGCGCATGTGTGTGGCAGCATGAGGCTTTGGTGTGTATCTAATGTGAATGAGAAGCATAGATGTGGGAGATGAGATGTGCATGTGTGAATAGAAGCGATAGAGCGGAGATGAAAAGAGAATAGATCAGATTGTAAAAGAGAATAGGGATTTTAGAAAGAAAAGAAAATTGTTAAGTTCAAATGCTTAGCGTAGTGATCATAACATGATCTCTGAGATCACCATTTTCTTGTTCAAGGGTAGTGACTTTTACTTTGAGGCGAATAGTGTCAGTACCAAGACTACACAGGCAGTGAGGGTAGTAGAAAGCATATTGACAATAGAGTCCCATCTATCTTGTGTGGAAGACATACTACTATGAGCAAGAGTGGTTCATAACTCAGCAAATAGATCTGCGATTGTGGGTGGACATATTGAATCAAGTGGGGTAATTAAAGTTTTCTTCTGATTCAAGAGTGGTGTCATATCCCATTCTAACCCCTACTTGGCCACCTCCATACACCTCCATACATCTCTGTACAACTCCAACCAACCCCTATTTGCACCTCCATACACCTCCATACATCTCTGACCAACTCCAGGTCAAACCTTCAATGAACTCCCTTAGGAGTTTACCCCCAAGAATCAACACCTTAACCCCTATCCAGAAAACCTTGGACTTGTACAGGAGATTTGTTGGACATGCACAGAGTTGCAACTCCAGACTTGTTCCTTTATTAACCTCTCTTGATTATAGTTTGCATTTTACCTGTCAATTGGTACAGCTGTCCTGGCTGTGCTCCATGCTCCATTGATCATCATTCACTCCCTATGTACATCACCTTCACGCAGTAACTTCAGACCCAGAATTCCTCTGGGTCTCTACCATATATAATCCCCTGTACTTACTCTGTCATACCTTCAGTACGAATATCGACAATGATTCTAAGTCACCTCATTTCAAGTTTGGCTTCTGTTACCACCTTTCTCTACTCTGAAATATGAGGACAGTGAGCTTGGCATGGGCATATCACAATCCATATTTCTCTGGACTGGTCTAGCTGCAGCAGAGGTCCAGAGTTGTCAAGATACAGGTGTACCGGAGCTATTGAGGTTATGAGTCAAGTCCAAGTTTGATGGACCAAAGTCCATTCAGACAAGGTATGTAGGAGGTGCCGATGTGGGTCACTGACTAGCAGTGATGCCCGGAGGTGTCAGAGGGTGAAATGACCAGAGGAGCAGAGTTTTTGAGGACATCAGCATAGGACTTATGTGTTGTGCCCTTGCCAGACTCACTGGTCCTCATATTTCAGAGGTTCAGGGTGAAGATTATGAAGAGGGTGTATATAGACGGGAGGGTTGGGTATGGTAGACAAGGCTAGGAATAGTAAGATGAGGAGGTCAGTCGAGATTAGGATAGTGTTACAACTTGTTCTTTCTTTTTACTTCTCTTTATGCGCTACACCTGTACTCAAGTCGAACTCCCAAGTTCAACTCTCGACTCGGACACTATTTCTTTTTATCGCTGACTCACCAACGCTTACTTTCTTTATCTCTTATCTCAATTGCTTCGTCAGCGATTACTTCCCCCATGTTCCATCTCCTTCTATCACTTTCTACGACCTGCCCTGATTATGCCTACCCTTAATCTTGTAACCAGGTATATAAACCTGCTATACCTATCCTTGTACTTTAGCTTAGACCTCCTCGATCATCACCTTGAATCTATTCTCTTGTCTCAAGCTCCTTCTGGCACTTGACCAGTCGCTTTGAATCTTTGAACCTTTGAACCTTGAAAACCTCGTGTTCCTCTGTGGAATGTCTTCCTTGGACTTCGTGCTACCATTAAGTGCACGCTATCTCTTTGAACCTTTAAACCTTAGTCTTTTGAGGCTACGCTCATCCCCACCCGGGCCAAGCGTAACAGATAGTTTTGACAAGATATTCATACTACTATTACAACAGAGAATACAGAAGTGTTATATACACTAAAAGTCTGAAGGAGATCTGGATCTGTAAATATTGCACAAGGTGATGTACATAGGAGCAGAATGATGATCAGAGTGGAGCACGGAACACAGCCAGGGTGGGTTGTACTGATTGACAAGTGAAATGTAAGCTAGAGCTGAAGGGGGTTTATTAGAGATACAGAGTTTGGAGGTACAAGTCTGAGATATGTCCATTGACTCAAGGTCAGAGGTGGTCTGAGATATTCCGGAGTTGGAACGGAGTTGGAATGGAGCTGGACTTGTCAATATCTAGATCTGAGATCAAATGGTATTCCAAGGTATTCCAGAATTAACCAGAGTTGGACTTGGTGAATTTCTGGGTTATGACAGGCTTTGAAACTTGGAACACCCTCATTGTCACTATCAGGAAGAAATAGTCATTTTTCATGGGTTTGTTGGGGTGAGATCAGAGTAAATGTCTGGCTGGGTAGATCTTGCAAGGTCCCTGTCTACAGTGATATCTCTGGAATGCTAAACATTTTCTGCAGATGCCTCAGATGCATTCAAATCATCTGGGTCTGTAAAGAATAGGGCTGTGTCACTCACATCAAAGTCCATGTGCCTCTCAGAATGAGATGTCATTGAAGGTGCAAAAATTTGGTGGAGCATCATAGTATGTGTCATGATTACCATCACATAAGAAAAGTTCTGTGACAGGCTCCTACACTTCTGGTCATGTGCAGAATGAGTCTTTTAGACTCCAGAACTTTAATTTATTCACCAACAGTGAGTTTTTGAATTGAATGTCATGCAATACCTCCTGCTTCCTGCACATGTGTTGGATTTGTTTAGCAGCTACAAATTGCTGCATGATCTCATCTGCCATTGTGCTTAGATCATCTATTGTTGGTTTGGTGGATGCAAAGTCATCAAGAGAGGTGAGTCTGGGGTCTTTGCTTGAATGCATGCCCACCAGCAGTTCAGCCATTGACATATGCCCACATAGCTGATAAGGTGATGCATTCAATGAAAACTGGGTTTGGAAGTGAAGATGGATGTCTCCCTCAGAAACAGTAAGTTCATGTCAATCATAAGACATGTCTCATCCTCATGTGCTCCTGGCAGTTGGATAAAACATTGCCAAATGGCATCCACACACACCATCTTGAGGTGGAACAGCCCTGGGATGAATACAACATGTTGGAAACCATCCCAGGGTGTTGCTTCGATGGAGTGGCATAGCTGAGTGGCATAGAGCTGTTCACCTGTACCAAGGTCACCTTGTACAAGGATTACATGTTGTGATATATCCAGTGAGTCCCAGCCTGTCATATCATCATCGGTTTCTTCTCCTGATGGCATTTGAGCAGACTTGTAGATCCCTCCTTGTTTAATGAGCTTAATAATGGCCTGAATGTTTCTGCTCACAGTTGAGTTGTTGATATCCATCGCTTGTGCAGTGAAAATAGGTGGTTTAACAAGTGGGATTGGTTCTATTGGTTCCGGGTGCGTAATCTTAGGCTTGAACTGATGGAAATACTCTGGTCCATGAGTACACAGGTCTTGTAAAAACATCCACATGTTAAACTCATGATAGTGTGGCAGTTTGGTGATTGTTGGGTGCACTTCAGCTTTGTGCAGGTTGAGTAGATCTCACCAGGTATACATATCTTGTCTCTTGGCTTCTGGATTTAATATGACTTCTTCCACAGCCTATCCAAGCACTGTGTATCATCCAGCATGACTCAATGGGCCAATGGAAACAATAGCCTAGATATAAGATGCTTGAGCGAGGTGTTTGATTTCTTAATTGTTGGAACTTGACTCTTTAGGTTAACATAAAAGTTATCATATGTGTATGATGCAACCAGTGAGTGCCCAAGACTCTGTAACATGTGTTCTTATTCTAAAGCCAATGATTGCACTGCCATATTGATAGCATCCATGGAGATCGAGACACCAAGGTGCACAAGTGTGTTGATTACTTTGTATGGTGCATGCACTGACTGTAAAAAGAATTCAATAATGCTTTGCAATGTATTGGACTTCTGATTGATGCTCTGCATCAATGTGCTGCAGATAACTGTTTTTTTCTGGTACATATTAGTTACTTCAACTTGATCATACTGTTCATTATGACTGACCATTGCCCTCATTGCAGACCACCATTTCAAGTGTCTCTCCTCAGCTGATGCAGGCTAGTTGTCACCAGTAGTGATTTGATCGATGATCTCCTCAAGATCAACTTCATCAACTTCACCAACTTCATTAACTTTATTTCAAAAGAAATCAGCTGTATCTGACACCTGGTCTTCATCATCTGGATCAATATTCTCTGTGCTTCTTGACTCCACTGGCCCTTTCTGCTGATGCTTCTCCTGAAGCAGTGACTCAAACATGTTTCACAACCTTGGGGCATGGGTCTCCATGGTACGTGCCATCTCTTCAATACAAAACTCCTCCAGCTGCTGGATTGATGCACTGGCAGCCCCAAAATGCAAACCAGCATCTCCAGCTGTGAGGTTTCCGATCTCTTAGAGATATGTGTTTTCAGCAACACAAAAGCATTGATCAATTATTTTATTGTGGATCATAGGATGTTGCATGAATGCTTTGAAGATTGTTTCAGCATTGGTCACAAGATCATGGACCATCAAATGGTTTTGGTATACAGGATGGGTGAGTAGTATGAGAATAAAATCTGTAGCACTAAGTTGACTATGTTCAGCACACTGAGTATGGGTTGGAGAAACAACTCATCAGTTGATGAGAGTGGCTACACTGTACCTACTATAGAACTACATGGCATACAGCAGGCACATGTATTACCCAAGCACAATTCCTACACATTATATAAATAATGTAACCCTAAGTTGGGTCTAAATAATTTCACTTTTTTTGGAGTCTGAAGGGAAGTGGCACTATGGTGGTTCTTGTGTACAAATGTTTTATTGCAGCCCCCATGGTAGTGCAAGAACACTTATATAAAGTTCTGGAGTCTGAAAGACTCGTCCTGCACATGACCACTAGGGGGTCTGGCTCCCGATGAACTTTGATGACCTTGACCTTGACCTCGATATCCCAGCTCACCTTCATCAAGTCAGAAATGACCAACTGCCAGACCAGAGGTAGGAACAAAATGATAAGGAGCAGCCAGGAGGTCAGGTATATATCAGAGCTATCCTTTAGGATCTCCAACCTCAGCATTATGGACAGCATAACTCAAGTGGGGACCAGCTTCAAGACCAGGGCCAGGAACAATGTGATGAGGAGCAGAGAGTACACCTCAAAACTATCTTTCAGGATATCTCACTTCAGTGTTGCAGGCAGCCCAATGAGAATGATGACCCTTTGCAGCCCCACTCAAAAAAGTGCCGCATAGAACCACCACCTCCCAGAAAACTGCGGTGATTGATGCAAACCAGGTCTCTCTCAAAGGCTCAAGGAAGGTCAGTGGTTGGAGTGTGTGGGTCTATCAATTTTGATGTATTAAATGGGGATGGTACAATTTCCTTACACCTCATGGGATTTTAAGCTTAGCTGAGTTACTAGGGGACAACATCGTGCATCCAGCAATGACGGTACCACCCCCAGGCTCACAATCTCCATTTACAGTCTTTCATGGCATAGTGGTCGACCCCCCTGATGAATCCCACTCCCTCTGATGTCTTTGGAGTGGCTTGCAGGGCTTTCTTGAAATCTGGTCCTGCAGTGTAAGTATCCTTCAACTTCCCCTCTCTCTCACTCATTAAGTTAACCAGTCACATAGCTTGTCAGCACAAACATCGAACTCCTGACTGGAAATGCCTGCCTGCCAAAGATTCACCTGGCCATAAGGCCTATCTTGGATGCTCTCAAAGCAAACACAGAGTGTGACATTGTTATTTTGATGGACACCCACAGTGATCTGTCAACCAGCCAGGTGGTTCACAACCATTCCCACAATGGCAATGCTTGGCTAGTGAGGGTGGATACAGTGAGCTGTATCAATTCCTGGCAAAACACTATCTGAGCACTGTACTTGCAGGTGTTGAGCCACTATGTTGGACTCAATGTATGGAAATGCCTCCCCACTACCAGGGGCAGCAGTGGTGCCCTGCATTGCAGACAATACATCCTGTCCCATCCAGGGAGGATCTGGGGGTTGGTCCATGTCTGTGGCAATCCAGAATGTCAGAGTGGTCTGGAGAACATCAAGGGGCATGCATCCAAATGGTCCAGGAGTCATGAATATGTGAAATTTATATGTAACAGGTGCAAGTGGGAGTCTGGTTACATCTCTTGCTCTCCAGTTCTCAACCTGATTGCCCTTGCACCTACCATATTTCATCACTCTTTCCCCTTGTCACCAACTGAGGAAAGGTACATCTCATTTGCTAGGGATGGTTATGATGTACTGCCATAGCTGTTATATTTCGCTCCCGTTCCTTGCCATCATTCCTCGACTTATACCATTGTTCCTTTATGGGGTGTGACCCCTGCAGTCACTTTTTCAGACAGTTGTTATTGCCCCCCTCCCTTTTGAGGACTAAGTGCTACATTTTTTGAAGGATAATGGCGGCAGGCAGGGTGCATGTGCATTGGACCAGATCAACAAGGACAAGGGGAGGCTATGCACATGTGCGCCAGGCAAGGTGGCAAGGTGAGGGCAGGGAGGTGGGTGGGAGGGGTTGTGTGAATCGAGGATGGGCATCCATGCATGTCAGGAGGATGGAGGAAAGGGCAGGCATTATGCATGGGGCATGGTCAAGGATTTTGCAGATGTCTGTGGGATGCTCTTGTGAGGTGGATAAGGCCATGGATGTATACATGAGCCTTCAAGCTTCAAGGCTGTATTTGGACCGTGGTAAGGGAGGCGAGTGGTGGGGTTTCACAGACTACAAGTTTTCCTTGTAGTTTGCTGACCATAATTTTTTTGACACAAATCCTTTTGTACAGTCATGACTACTTAGCAACCTTATTACACCATGCTACTTTGTTTCATATGGTTGCTGCCCTGTTATGCACATAGCATATAAGATAGCTTGTCAGTACATGAGGCTCTGATGGGCCAACATGGACTCAGAAGTTAACCATCTCTTTCCATCACTAGGCTGTGAAAAACATGCTGATTTCCCTATCAGTTGAATGGCTATATTCATTGGCAGATTCTTTTGTTGCTGAGTTTAAGCAAGGGAAAGGGACCAGTTATATTAACAAGGCGATCAACCTTGATTGTAAAGCATTGGAACTCTGCCCACAAGGCCACCCCAACCAATTCATCTCCTTGATATCCCTTGCAGTTGATCTCAGTAATCATTACAGCCATCTTGGAGCAATGAGGGACCTTGAGGAGGCCATTTCCCACACTCATGAAGGACTTACCCTTTGCTCAGAAGGGTACCATGGTCAACCCACATGTTTGAACACACTTGCAAGCTGTCTCTTCATGAGGTACAAGCAGTGTGGGGTGATGGCAGACCTGAAGAATGCCATTGTCCTCAGCCAAGAAGGGCTCAGCCTTCAACCACAGGGGGACCCTCTTTGGTCCTACCCTCTACACAACCTTTCATGCTGCCTCTCCACTCAATTCCATCAGCTTGGGGAAATGAAGGATCTCAATGAGGCCATTGCACTTAACTGTAAAGCATTGGTACTGCACCCACTGTAACGACCTAAGTCTTGACTATGGTCGAGAAGTCCTAGAGCGCATGCTGGAGTGCTATAACTGTTGACAATGATGATCTATTAGGCTTGTATGCCTCAAGGGAAGACTAAGGGAAACAACAGGAGGAATAGATTAAGGTCTATACTACTTAGAGTATGGCTATATATACTATGAGAGACCATGCACAGACCATGCTGTGCTAGACTATAAGTAGTAAGTATATCTGAGACTGGGTACCGTGAGGCATAGATAAGCACTGCCTAGATAAGAGGGAATTCTGCTATTGGACGATAAGGGAAAGTAAGTCAAAGGGAAAAGCATGAGGCGAGCATGAGAATGGTATGAGTACAACATGTGTTGCACAGCTAAGATAAGATCATGTAACTGATCACGTGATTAGAGTCTAGAGTGGTCCATGATCACATGATGTGATAAGATAAGGGTTATCTGCTAAGGGTTAGCTATGTGGTAAGCAATAAGAGGCAAGACTAGATTGTAAGTTATAGCATCTGTTGCATCAGGGAATTTTTAATGGAATGATAATCCATTATAATCACTGGCAGAGATTTAAAAACTCAATATCTCTCCTAATTCAAGTATTATGACCTGCTACCTATGTCCATATACCATTGTTTATATCAACAATTACAGCTATACACCAAACAGAGACAAATAAATGATAT
>JBBPTD010000539.1:0-23166 GCA_038093895.1 Boletus aff. mottiae
TACCCGCCGACACTCGTCCACAGGCGTCCACACCCGAAACACTCGAACTGACTGAATACCAGCCGAAACAGTCGATTGAAGCGTCGAGTGAGTTTCTTCCTCCGACGTTCGCCACTAACTTTTTGACGTGAAACCTGGACCACTGGGTCCAGGAATTATTCCCTGCCTGACGACAGCCAAGCCCTTGTCTGACATTGGCCTCGCTAAGGGTCAATTTGACCCCATGGACAAATGGCCGTGTAGACGTCGAGTGAAAATTCAGGAATACGCAATTCCGACTTTGGGATGTACTAGTTCCCGCAACGCGGGTGGAAAATTGCAGCAGTACGGCACGTGTAACTTCTGTGGGTTCGATGCTCACGAAAGGTCCGACTTCCTGGTCACCAGACTAGGCCTATCCTGGTGTGTGATTCTGAACTGAGTCAAATGATGAGGCGGAACTGGCACAGTCCGAGCGTTCTGCCACGACCACACAGCCTTTTTTTATTGCTCTAATACCTGGCCAAGGATGTCTTCGAGCATAAGTCAATGGTCGAGGAATGGTGAGTAGGCGGGTGAGCGAGTTGAGAACGCAACACTGATGAGGACCCAAGAGTTGGGTGAAAATAGTCCCTCCTCTGGTAACGCTCATCAAACAGAAGCGAAATCAATCGAAATCAATGGTAGAGACGACGTATGGGCAATCGCATCGCTCGCTGAGGGGAGATACATCGTGAGCAGTGGCAACGAAGGCAAGATTCGACGATGGCGAGTGGAGGACGGAATGGAGGTGGGGACACCAATGGATGCGAAGGGTACTGTTCGTTGTGTGGCAGTGTCGCGAGATGGAAAGTGGATCGTGAGTGGGACAACAAGTAGCGAGGTGGCGGTTTGGGACGCCGCTAGCCATGAAAAAGTGACCGAGTTCAGGGGACACAGCGATTGGGTGCGTGCCGTGGACGTCTCTCCGGACGCGACGAGAATCGCGTCCGGATCGGATGACAGGACGGTTTGTATCTGGTCGCTCTTTACCGGAGAACGACTCCTCCACCCCCTGCAGCACAACGAGTGGGTGACCACGGTCAAATTTTCACCTGACGGGCGCCTCATTGCCACTGCTACATGGTGGTGTGACGCCTCCCTTCACATCTACGACAGTCAGACTGGCCGCCATCTTGTCGACTCTCGAATTAGAGTCAGTTCGTCCGAGAACCAGTCCTTTGCTTGGGCCGGTAACAGCAAGCAACTCTTTGTCTTGTCTCGTGACGGCAACATCAATTGTCTCGATGCATCCACCGGGATGAAGCTCTCCCAATGGCCCATCCACAGTAGCAACCATCCCTCGTGCATTGCCGTCGCGAGCAATGACACATTTGTCGCGGCCTCCGGGGATTCTTTGATCTCCTTCTGGGAATTACAACACATACCCAAATCGGCTCAGCCATCCAGCATAAAGCTCTCATCGCGTCTATGGCCATGTCAGCAAACTGTGACATTGCGATCGGTGGTGGCAAAATAATCAACTTGCGGAATATCGTTGATATGATTCCTTCATCCTACTATGAAGATGTAAGTGCAGTTGCATTGATTGTCCCTCTGTGGTATGACTGATAATTACAAACCGCTTTTTCGATTGCTGCAGACGCTTCGTGAGAGGGAATTTTCGCGCATCAGAATGGAAAAAGCCTACCTCAAAGAGACCAACGAGTCCCTCCACGCACAGCAGGAGAATTCAAGTACGCACATTTGTACTCTGGTCCATGTCTCGTTTGTATCCCTTCCATTAGACAATAAAATCGTGGACCTCGAAAAAACCATCCAGGAACTCCGCAACGAGCTCGCCAAGTCCAAATGCGTAGCCAATCAGCACAAGGATAGTCTGAGCGAGACCATCAGGTTATTACGTGCAGACCTTGATGCACAGGAAACGAGTTCAAGTGCGTTGACTGTCGTCGTGACTTGTTCATCTCCGTTGATCATGGTTTCGGACGAAAACAGCGAAATTGATCCAGGAACTGCGTGACCAGCTCACCACATCCCAACGCGTAGCCGATCAGGAAGAGAATAGCCTCAACGCAACCATAAACTCACTTCGTTCCGATCTTTGCATACGGGACAAAAGTTCTGGTGCGTCCGTTTTTCCATTCTGAGTGATCCTTCCGCATCCACGCCCGTTAGACACCAAAATCAAAAGTCTCGAACAAGTTATACAGGAACTCCGCGTCCAACTTTCCGACTCCCAAGACAATGCCGATAGTCTCCTCCGGACCATCCGTGCACACGAGCAGAAGCATCAATGCGAATCCCTGTATGCTCAAGGCTGCATCTATGATACCGCAGAATGTCTTCTCGAGGTTACGGAGAACGTCAGCAAGGATCTGGGAGCCAACCAGTTGATCACCAATTGGCTTCCTGGTGGGTCTTGGCTACACACATCAGGTTACGATACTAAATCTCTGCCATCAGAGTTTACACACCGATTTGTCACGATGCTGGAAAGGGTCGGTGATGAGGCATTGAACACCGGGAAGCACGACGAAGCGCTTGCAGCATACTCTACCATATTGTCGCTCACTCCTTCCAGCACAGTACTAATAAAGTGGGCGACCACTGGGTTGATTCTAGGCTCGGCGAACGAAGCATTGAGTGCCGCTGTCAGGGTAGGTTTCTCATGACATGTTGAATCTAAATCAATACAATCTTTTTGCTTCAGTTTAAGCTTCCGGAATTGACCATTTACCAGGCAATCTGTGACATTCTTGAAAGGTCGGACTGTCGTATCACGGAGGCAATTGAATGTTTCCGGTACATGCAGAACAAACTACAATGTGACATGAGTACCCACGGTGAGCGAGCACAATAGGAACTTGGTGCGTAGCGTAGTTGCAACCACAACTTGGCGAGGACTTATTCATACGTGTCCAGGGTTTCGAGCACGCTGTGTTGAGAAGCTGGAGAAGCTGGGCGATGCTTCGGTGGACTCTGAGGACCATAATGCAGCCATCAAACACTACTCGAGTGCGCTATCACTCGATCCGGCGAATTTCATTGATCTCCTCCTGAAACGAAGCACAATGCATTTGGTCATGGGTTCGTGGAAAGAGGCGTTGATAGATGCAGACAAGGTATGGATCGCGTCTCGTCGCACCCAACAAACCTCAATGATCCATATCATTCAGGTTATCGAGTTCGACCCATCATCTTATCAGGGATACAAGAGGAAGCATGCTTCATTGCATGGCATGGGGCGTTACAGCGAAGCATTCGGTGCATTCAAGGCGATGCTTTCAAAGCTCGAGCGATCTCCCGATCCTCACATTCGCGGTGGGCCATTTCCCAGGCTGTATTGTACAGAGCATGTGTTGATCAGCTCCATCATGGCAGAGCTTCACCATCGATTTACAGACCCAACTCTTGCAATTCGAGGGGAAATCGAACGAACCATCTACCTTATGCCCCGTGTACTCATCAACACCACTACCGGTCGGCTCCACGACAAAATACAGCAAGCAGCAGCTTTCGAAGGACTCCTAATCTACGACGAGCTACGGTCTTCGATGACAACCAAACTCGACCACGCTCGTATCCAGAGGGAAGTGAAGAAGTTCTACCGCTATGTGATGCTGTCGCACAAGTGGCAGCCTAGTGAACCAACGTTCCAGACAGTCGAGAACATCTCGATATACGGACTACCGCCATGATTCGCTCCGAGATGGAGCAGGCAATGAACTTCGCCGCACAGGAGTTGGCCACCCTTCGTCCGGGATTAGACAAGGTGCGCGAAAAGCTCTATCTGGCTTCCAAGCGCCAGGCGACGCGCGAGGAGGATATCACGTATTCGTTGTTCGGTATCTTCAATGTCGCAATCCCTGTCATATACGGCGAAGGAAATCAGGCAGTCGGTCGCCTCCTCGAGTACATCCTAACTCGCTCGGACAACGTCACACTTCTTGCTTGGACTGGGAGCTCGGGTAGTCACAATAGCTACCTCCCTTCCAGTCTTACCGTCTACGACCAAGTTGTGGCACCGCACACTCCACCATCAATCAAGACAGCTGAGATGAATAACATGGCCGCGTCATTGCGTTCATCCCTGCCTGATTCGGACTTCTCCCTGGCGGTCACCCTGTACGAGCGGCTCTATGATCTTCCCCCACTGTCGTTGGTTGCTGGTCGACTGAGACTCCCCGGCATTGTTTTCCCCCTCACCAGCTTCGTTCCCCTCTTGACACCAGACTCCGAGTCCAATGTCCGTGTTTATCGTGCGACGACACCCATGCTTGGGGATGTAGACATCAAGACTACGGATGACTCATTTGGGACGGACGGCTTACTTCTTATCCACCCCTGGATCAGTCCCCTCCTTGACCATGATTTCTCGCATGGTGTCGCACAGTGTGATCTTTCCACGCGCACACTGCGGCTCGTCGTTCGGCTCCAACAGCAATTTGGCGCACTGTTGCTAGCACCGCTGGCGCGTGTGCAATACAGACGTGTCGCGACGGACAGTTTGATCATGGTTCGAATTCGCGAGGTGTCGTTGGGTGAATTGATGGACGGCGTCCGTACGGTCGACATACAGTAGTACTAGTAGTAAACGTAGAGGCGTGGACGTGGACATCCGAGTCGGGGCAATTCCTTCCGTGGGTCCGGATCTCCCTTCCTAGCGGCACCCGGGCCGGCGCGAGTGATCGTGATGTCAACCCACGTGACCCACTGCGCACTTTCCCTGTTGCTCACCGCTCGCCCCTGTTTTGCCTTCCCACTTTCAACCGTCCCGTTACACTCGCTCGCAATGGCTTCAAGTTATGAAAAACCACCTTTCAAAGCACCCCACATCGAAGATTCCAAGAAGAGGGTGAGGGTTTTGTTCGGCGGCAAGATCGCCGTCGACACATACGAGCCCAAACTAGTGTATGCCACTAGTCCCTGACCATCGAGCGTAGTAGCTCAACTTATCCATTCATTAGCTGGGAGCACCCTTTCTATCCCACTTATTTCTTCTCCTCTATCCCAGACTTGCCTGAAGCATTGTTACAAAAGTCCGACCAAGCCAAGCCTGAAGAAGGCACTGTTATCTATGATCTAGTTGTCGGCGATCGGGTAGCCAAAGAGGCGGTGACATTGTTTACGAGCGAGGAAAAACACAAGGAACTCGCGGGTCTCTTCAAAATCAAGTTTGCATCCGCGGATGCATGGTTTGAGGAGGACGAGCGCATCTACGTGCACCCAAAAGACCCTTACAAGGTATGCCGTCTCCCGTCGTGTTTACAATGATTCTTGCCTTTCGGTCGCTGAGTGCTGATGCTCCATGTGTGCGCAGCGCATCGACGTCCTCCCAAGTTCGAGGCATGTCCGTATCGAGGTGAACGGCGTCGAGTTGGCGAATACACGCAGGCCATACTTTTTGTTCGAGACCGGGCTCCGTAGGAGGACGTACATCCCCATTATGGACACTCACATGGAACTTTTGACACCTTCGGACACGACGTCCGTTTGCCCTTACAAGGTCCGTGTGTCTGGTTCGAACATGGCGCATGGGACTGATACTTACCGGGTTAGGGGTGGGCGAACTACTATAATGTGCAGCTTCCCAATGGCGAGGTCCACAAAGACATTGTGTGGTACTACCGCACTCCCACTGCTGAAAGCATGAGGATTACTGGTCTGTTGGCGTTTTACGATGAGAAAGTGACCGTTTGGGTCGATGGCAAGAAGCAGGAATAAAGTGATCGAAATATTATTGCTACTATCCTAACGCTCACGATTTTCTCGAATATTAGTCTTCTCCCTCGCTTTCGTCTTTGGCTATTTGTCCCAACGTATTTAGTGATCGTACCTGTCACACGTGTTTTTGTTTCCGTGTCCTCGGCTGTTCCTTTAGGCGTGATGATCAGTGCGTCTCGATAATTACCTCAGACTGGACAAACCTTTGATCGAGCAACGACGTCGGATTTAGTCTCTCAGGGCAATCTCTCTTCTCCAAAGTTTCGCGTTGGTCAGGTTACTACTGTCCGATCTGTTTATGGGGTGATCCATTATTTCACAGACCCAGTCACCGATCCTGTCACCCGTGTCTTACATTCCATGACCTCAAATATTTCCGTACCTTGGAAATATCATTGTCCTTTCAACAATACCATTCGGTCATGTGCCTCGGTGTCGTGGAGCGCTGTCACTTCCACTCCATTTATTTGATTGCCTTTGTCTTTGACGTGCCGGTGGCTGCAATATCATTAAATATGCAATAGCACGGCGGGTCGGTGCAAGCCGCCGTGAAACAAAACAAGGTTTGCCTTGTGAATATTATCCTTTGTTTGTACGACAAGATCACGAAGCTTTTGATGTGGCTGAAAATATTACTAGTGCATCGCAGCGAGACAGCTACGCAAGTTTGGACGATAGACATGTAAAATGTGCCAGTCGCAAAAAGAGAAATTGATTCCGACATCGAGTTTCGTTCCCTGTACTAGTCCAGAAGAGATCATGATTGCGGAAAGATCCATATTGATTACGGTGAACAGATACCCCGGTGCGCAGCACTGGCGACCTTCTGGTCTGCGACGGACATCCTGCCAAGTTGTTATCTTGGGGACCACCGGTCTATTGTAACTCTTTGGATGACTTTACTATCATACTGGAACATCATACGGCCGGAACTGTCCCGCTGAATCCGACGACATGGAATTTGATGCTGGATGCACAAATGACATTCATCACACAAAGCACTAAAATGTTATATACCCCTTATAATACATCTTATATGGTCTTATATGGTGTCTAAGTCGTATAAATCGTATAATATAACAATAAACCATACAGGTATGCTCAGTTGCACATTATTCTGCCAATGGCCAATAAATATTTTTCCTTATAATGGGTTTATATGAGATTATATACTCAAATAACCCACTACAAAATACATCGAGCTGACTCATATGGCCACAGGTTTGGTGCTTTTCGTGATGCCACACGCATAAAAGAAAGATGGATCAGAGGCCCTGCCAGAGGTGTATTCACATACATGAATGGACATCGCTCTATAGTAGTAGCTATATACATACACACGGAAGAAAGGTCCTGCAATGAGGTGGAAGTGGACAGAAACGGACAGGCAAAGATGGCGGATGAGTACAACAACCAGTCTCCACTTTCAACCGTAATCAGGCGTACACGTTATCCGATAGCTTGGGCGGGTTGGCAACCAAAAATGTCGCACCTCTATGGTGTTCTAACTCTGCTACCGGGCAGCAAACATCATCATGACGGTTCAACCAATCGGGATCATGAACGCTCACCCATTTGTACCGACTCCGTCCCCCCACTCTGCATGTCTGTCTTGCAGTCTTCAGACGCTTGCAAATCGACACTGTGTTCCATCATTTTATCCCGACAATACGCTCTAACATTCAAGTTGGCAAGCAGCGTGTTGCAGTAAACCGAACAAAGTGGAATACCAAACATTGCGTAGCGCAAGTCCCTCGGATAGATACGCAACTACGGGTTGTGTGTCAGGGTCGAAAGTTGACAAGCGCGCCTATGGTGAACGACACGCACCAAAATGACGGATAAGAGGGCAAAGCCGGCCGTCCAGATACCAGTGTTTATCGTAAACACGATGAGACGTTGCAAAATGTGTGCCACACTTGTGGACCTATATTCAGATGCATTTTCTCGGTGGCATGGGCATTGCATGCTTGCCTTGAATATCCAGTGGTGCTTCGCTTGCGGACGAGCAAGAAAGTCATGAAAATAGCGGTTAGGACATCTACCACGGCAGCGACAGAGAGACCCGACTCGACCACATCCTATCCGCCCAATACTGAGATCATTGGTTGCAACACAAAACATATCCCTACCACAAAGAAATGATCTCTAAGCTTAGTAACGTGTATGCTGGGCGAATGGTAGAGAACATGAGCAAATCGCAATTTGTACAACGAAACGAACGAACCCATGAGCACTATAAAGCGCTTTCGCTACATACACTGAAAATATAGTGATCGGCGTTCAATAACATGAGTATGATGAGTGACTACTTACTTATAGTAGCCACTGATAGTCAGAACAAGGCCTGTCAGACTACAGTTCCCCGAGGGTGGGAAGTCTCACCAAGCTGAAAGATTGCCAAGGGAGCCTATGCGACAGGGTTGAGCGACACCGGGATTTGACATGCATGTAGACTGCCTACCCATATGAGTGGCACCACAATGCTCTTCCCGCTAACTGAAAGGCAGTGAGTAGATGGATAGTGAAGAAGAAGATCCATACGCACAAACATAGATCCGATAGATGAAAAAGCCTTGGGTAATTATTGTAACCATTCCCTGAGTGTCATGAGTCAATCGTTCCAGCACAAACATAAACAGGTACCGTGAACAGTATCTGTAACTAGTACGACTTGTTGGTAGACCCTCAGAGGGCATCAAGGATGGAACTTACAATGAGCTCTCTGAGGATAAAATTACACAGTGAAAAAAAGGAATTCCGAAAACGGCGACTCACGGTACCCCGTCCGCTATAGACGACGGGTTCTCTAGACCAGCCAGGATGTATTTGTACGCTATGTAGTAGGGCATGAGGTCACCGCGAGATATGAGTGCTGTGTGTCGAACACGAACCGCCAGAAACAGACAAAGCTTCATGAATCGTGTCCAATACCCTATCGCCAAGCGTCTCAGACCTTGTAACAGAGATGAAACGAGAGGCGCCGTACCATATGGCTCCTACCTGAGAAGACATTATTATGTATGTCATGACGTGGTTGGAGGGCAAGGTCATAAGTTCACTTACAAAATTCTTTATGCGCAAGGGATCGTTCTGGTATCTAGAAAGAGAGGGGGAATAGGTTGAGGAACGAAACGAGGGTCATATACATACTGAGTGTAATAAAAGAGTCTGTCCAAACAACAAGAATGTATTGGTTCTGAATCGCCACTGCAATACGCACTGGGACTCACGTTTGCGCGCATGTAACGCCGTAGAAGGCGGTCGACATGACAGCAGAAATATACAAGGATCCATAAATTGGTCCATACAGCGGGATGAGTGGGTTGGCTGCCATGGCTCGTGCTTGCCCAGTTGTGCTTCAACTTGGACTGGAAGGAGCAAGCAAGGGAGTTGGATTGAGGGGACTGGCGCCGTGTAACTGCAACGACCGACAGCCGTTGTAGAAGGAAAGTCCTCTAATTTAGTGTTACTGAGGAAACAAGAAAGCATAGCACTCTCAGGCTATTTGGGTGTTAGAAATGAGGGGTCGCCGGTCAGGAACAAATGTAGGATGAAACAGGTGCCTGTTTCGATGTGACGCAATGGATGTGGACTCAAGGCGGTGTAGTGGCGCGATGCCATACGAATCGACGATCGCTACTACATGGTAATCAGTTGGCACAATATTATATGACTTCAACACCTCCCGGGACACATCGATTAAGCATCTGTTTGAAAAACAAAATAGTCCATACTGACTTTGTAGGTTCTTTCGCCTGATACCTTGGTGGACAGTATTGGGTGCTCATTAGTGCATCGGTGGAACTAGTACGTGGTGGGATAGGGTGGTTAAACCTTTGATCGATCGATCGGTTAAGGTCTCACACATGTTCGAGGCGATAACCCGGACCTGCAGCTTTAACTTAGTTACCGCAGCGTTGTGACACCAACGTGCTGATACTCTGAACTCTCCGCCGGGGTTTCAAACAAGCTTTTCCGCGGTTACTAGTAAGTGTCTCCTTGATCCGAGTCTTCTCGATTCTTGAATAGCCATGACAACGTTTCAGCCTGCTTGTCGTCTGAAGAGTAGCCTGAGAATCGGATCACCGCTTGCTCGGTCGACTGCATCCGCGTCATCTAATTTGACGTGTATTAACAGGTAGTCTTTTGGCTGCTAGTCTTTGCCAGTGGATGGTGGTCTGACTGCACTCGTGAACCACAAAGTTATCAGAGGCAAACGAAGGTCGGGATACAGAGTCGAATCCCACATGATGATCCCGGCACCAGTAAGACCGAGGTGGTCGTGTGCCGCCCCCGAGTGTCGCATCCGTCGCTCTGGCCGTTACCTCGTGGCAAGCCCTCGGCCTGTATAATCCAATTGCCATCCCAATTGCTCCGTGTAGTCTCTCAAACTCGCAAGCGATGCAACCCCGTTTACAACAAGGTCTCGTTTCGCTCGGTGATACTGGATCAAAATGCCGATCCATCCAAGGCTCGCTCGCTCGACGATTATATAGCACAAATGCACGAACACGATAAATACTGTTTTGCCAGGACGAACTAATATAGGAGGAATTCAACAACCAGGTATGGTTTGCCATTTTCAGGCGCACCCACTCTCCCACGCCGTCTTCGTTTGGCAACTACTTCGCACCTCCATGGTCAACCGAATTTGCTACCATGAGCATTGTCATCCCTCAGGCCTGATAACCGGACTAGCTTGGACTAGGCTCACCTTGCGCGCGGAAAGAGACCACCCTCGAACGTTTGTCGTCGTTGGTGTTGGGTGTGGCCGAATTGAACAAGTCCAGATCGAGATTGTGTGTCGTTGCTTCACCTCGAATGTACAATCTACCGTTCAAGTTGGCGAGGAGCGTGTTACAGTATACCGAACAAAGCGGAAAAACAAACACCGCATAGAGCATATTCGACGGATAGATATGCAACTACGGGTTTTATTTCAGGCCTTAAAAACGGTATTGACAAGCGCACGACACGATACACACCAAAATGAGAGACAAGAGGGCGAAAGTGGCTGTCCAGGTACCTGCATTCACTGCAAACACGGTGAGGCGATGTAAAACTTGTGTTGTACTTCTGGATCAACATTTAGATGTGTTTTCTTGGCGACACGGTACATGGGCGTTGCGTGCTTACCTCGCATATCCAGTGACACTCTGCTTGCGGAGAAGCAGGTACGTCAAGAAAACAGCAATCGAGACATCTAGTGCGACAGCGGCAGCGAGGGCCGAAGTGGCCATACCCTGCTCACCGATGCTGAGATTATTGGTTCGAAGATGAAATATAATCCTACCATGAAGAAATGGTTACCAAGAACAAGGAGCCCGACAGCGCGTACACTGGAAGTAAATGTAAACATATACGGACGAGTTCTTTGTGCAAAGGGGAAACGAACCCATCCGCACTATAGAGCGCCATCCTTACATAAACTGGGGATGCGATGATCAGCAGCATGCACTGTTACGAATTAACTTAACAACAGCCTACTGAGAATAGATACTGATATCAAAACAATTGTCGTTAGACATTTTCCTGGACACTCCAACATGTCTTACCGAGCTGATAGATCGCTAGGGGAACCTACACAACAGGGTTAAGTGATATGCATTTGGACTCCCTACGTATATGAGTGGCACAACAATGTTCTTTCCATTGACTGGGCGGCTGTGAGTAGATGAAAAAAAGACCTAAATGTTGAAACGCACACATGTAGATTCGATAAACGAAAAAACCTTGTGTAGTTACCGCAACCATGGACTGATCGATATTAGCAGTCGTACCGGGCACACAAATGAATGGGTACCAAAAAGGGTAACTGTAACTGTGACTTGTTGGTCGGGCCTTTCCAAGATGTCAAGGACAGAACTCACAATAAGTTCACTAGTGGGGCTGTCAGTGCATGGACATGAGATTCTGGAAGCAAAAACTCACGGTGGCCCGTGCAATATTGAATCTGGGTTTACCAGGGCAGTCATGATGTACTTGTATGCTATGTAGGACATCAGATTAACGAAGAATCTGGGTGGGCGTGTGCGTCGAACACGAACTGCCAGTAACAATCAAAGCTTCATGAACCGTATTGAGTACCCTATCGCGAAGTGTATGGGACATTGCAACCCGAAATAAGCCGAGAGGAGCGGTACCATACAGCTGCTACCTGGGAGGACGTTAGGTCATGGCGGGGTGTAAAAACTTCATAAGGTAGCTTACAAAGAACTTTATGCGCAAGAGGTCGTTTTCGTAGCTAGAAAGAAGGCGAAATAGGCTGACAAGGCCGGGAATCTCAGAAACGGGGGACATACTGTACATAATAAAAGAATCTGTTCGAATGACAACAATGAGTTGTTTCACCATTGCAATACATCTTGGACCTCACGTTTGCATGCATGTAATGCCGTAAAGGGCAGTCGACATGGCTGTAGAAAAGTACAGCGGTCCATACATCGATCCGAACGGCGGGATGAGTGGGTTAGCCGCCATGACTCGTACTCGCTCAACTGTCCTTCAGCTTGCGGAACGAGCAAGGGTGTTGAGAACTGGGATGGAAACTATAGTGACCGACAGCCCCAATATATGTGCTATGCCCATTCAATAATCTGGATGACGCTTGCACCTCGGGCACGATCGGATGAATCGTGTCAATGATGGGAGAAAACCCGACCCCATGCGAGTGGGTCATAATTCACGATTGTCGGGGATGCGATGGGCCCGAAACACGTCGATGGTTTTGAACCGGGGATAGCGTAGCTAGGGACAAATGGAGAACGCGGGGAGGACCGAGGGGAAACCCGAGGCTGTGGGATGTCAACTTGTCAAATATGGGCGTCACACGGATTTGCGGAGGACGGCCTGACCTTTGGAACGCGTCAAGCATCCGAATCGTGCCGTATTGACGGAACTGACACAGGCAGACTCCAAAAGCAGGTGAGATAAACTTGAACCTCTGAATTGGATTATGACAAGATTTGGGCGCGTTCACACAGATTGGAACTCGAGGTACTTACCTCCGAGTCCGAGTCGGATGAAATCAGTACCCGGCCGCCAGCGCGTGTGACACATCCCGACCGACTCGGGACACTGTGGGTATGTACTAGTAGAATACATTACATAATTTCAGCGGCAGATTACACGGCCAATCGCCAAATGTATAGAACCCACCAGTTCCGGAAAAAGATCTCACGTTACGCATCACGCAGCCGCCAGGTACATGCAACATGCAGATTCCATAAATTGAAATTTTGTCAAATACATAACCAGAATTGGGTAAATGTACAGTACTTCACACGAGCTGTCAAGAAGATCCTCACTGAGTCTGGGGCCAGTAAAGAATGTATACCAGCCCAGTGCTGGTCAGCACATAGTATGCACCACATAATTATTTAGCATGGAGCCCATACCTGACCAAGGGAATACATTGGACATGCAACCAGTATGTGTTGGATACTGATTAAGGTGTGTGGGCTGCAGTGTGAATAGATTAGTAAGCATGTGCTGAAATTTTCTCTAAGTCCCTGCAGTGTTCTTGTTACTTGCCCACACTCAGGCCTCAGGCTCGGACCTCCAACTTAACTTATCCATGCCAGCCCATTCCCACTACCCCCATCATATCCCAATGCACATGCTCACACAGCCATGTCCCATTTGTGCTTGCCATCCAGCCCATCTGTTCACATCTGTGCACTCAGCCACTGGCAGTTCATGCACCCCACCATTTGCACCCCACCATTTGTGCCCCACTGTTTGCACCTTGTATATTCCCCACAAAAAAAAGGTATGTGCCTACACACAGGCCCACGTAGCCCATTCTAATCATGCCCACTGCTTGCCCAGCCCCTTGCTTGCCCCTGCCTGCTTGTGATGACAGCAACACCACCATTGTGACAACAGCAATGACAGTAGATTCAATGTTTTCATAGTACATTTGTTATTATTTATGCCATGGTTGTAATACAATACAGTGTGTTCTCTTCAGATGGTATGGGGTGATGGGATGCATACCATAATACCATAGTACTATGGCTCATGTGGTGGAGCCTCAAACTGGTTATGACCACTCTACAATGAGCAGGTATGGGTTGTGTACACAGCACACATGGGTTACATGCTGGCTTCAAGTCCACGGCCCAGGTCTCAGGTATGATGTGTGTTTGACATGGTGGGGACACTGTACTGGTACCAAATCCATGGCAACCTTGTCCTCTCTCAACATATATATTGCATAAAATTTTTAATTACAGTTTACACAAGCCCCAGAAAACACTCACTGGGTATGGGCTTGGTACCAATCCCATGATCCTGGAAAAAAACATGGAGCCCATACTTTTGGCAATTGGCCATGTAAGTGCATATTGACCAGGGTTTGAAGAATACTCACATGAATATGTATCACTGGAAAAAAAATATTATATCAGGAAAAAAGGTTCCACACTGTAGTACCTCACTGTGGCTATTATGTTGTTGATGTAGTAATAAGTGTCTATAACAGAGAAAATATACATACATGTGGTGCAGTTCATCCAGATATGTCTGCTGATAGCATCACAATAGTAGGGAACCTGTGATTCTTCTGATGCAGCATGCATGCCTGGGCCACTCCATTGTTAGCCACACTGCACCTCCAGACCTCAGCACCATCCTCTGGCAGTGTGTCTTGTTTTCAAAGCTGGGGGTTGAACAGATAAGCAGTTTGGTAAGGAGATAGGTATACAATGAGAATTAAGACTGGGTAGGAGAACAGGGGTGGATGATAGTTCCGATGAAGTAAGGCTTGATGGTGATGAAATAGAGTGGGCCAGAGTAAAGTCTGACAGTAGGCATGAGTCTTAGAAGAAAGTGGCAGATGAATCTACATAAGAGATATGAAAGGGACAGTGATGATGATTCGGAAGCTGAGTGGGATGATTCTGATGATGTGAAAGGGTCCAATGATGTCACAATCCATATTTCTCCAGACTGGTCTAGCTTCAGTGGAGGTCTGGAGGTGTTGAGGTACAGATGTACTGGAGCTATTGAGGTTATGAGTCAAGTCTGAGTTTAATGGACTGAAGTTCATTCAGACAAGGCATGTAGGAGGTGCCGATGTGGGTCACTGACTAGTAGTGATGCCCAGATGTGTTGAAGGGCAAAATGACCAGAGAAGTGGAGTTGTTGAGAACATCGGTGCAGGACTTATGTGTTATGCCCTTGCCAGACTCACTGGTCCTTGTATTTCAGAGGTTTGGGGTGAAGATTATGAAGAGGGTATATATAGATGGGAGGGTTGGGTATGGTAGACAAGGCTAGAAATAGTAAGATGAGGAGGTTGGATGAGATATTTGTACCACTATTATGATGGAGAATACAGAAGTGTTATATACACTAAAAGTCCAGAGGAGATCTGGATCTATAAACACTGTGTGAGACAATGTACATAGGAGCAGAATGATGATCAGAGTGGAGCACGGAACACAGCTGGGGCAGGCTGTACCAATCAACAGGTGAAATGCAAGCTAGAGTTGAAGGGGGTTGATTAAAGGTACAGAGTTCAGAGGTACAAGTCTGAAGTATATCTGTTGACTTGAGGTCAGAGGTTGTCTAAGGTATTCTGGAGTTGGACTTGGTAATTTCTGGGTCATGACAGATGAGAGCGGTGTGAGCAGTGAAGAAAATCAGAAAATGGGAGATGCAGTGTTCCTTGGTGGAGTTGAGAATATATATGCTCTAGGCAGCTGACCATCAATGCTAGGAGGTTTGCTTAATTCACCCTGAGCTTCGTTAGTGTGGGCAGTGTGATGGACCTGGGCCTAGGCAAGCTCCAGTGACAGGTCTCTAGCCGAATGTGGTGATGGAGAGGTAGAATGAGAAGTGCCAGACCTATTAGACCAGTTTTGTATCAGTGACAAGGGGTATGGGTTGTAACCTGTCAAGGGGCTGATTCCTAGGTCAGCTGGGGTAGGGAGGTCAAATCGGTTGTGTCAAGCGTTGTTGGGCATAACCAGCTGTAGGAGTTCAGACTCATTGCTGATTTGCAAATTCTGGAAGTGGTTGAGAAAGTTTTCAAGTTCGAGGTGCTGAGTCATAGGTTGAAGACTTCTTCATCTGGAACCCCATTGTGAGTCCCTTATGGTGGGCTCCAGTTGTAAAGATACTAGTCTGTCTGGTAGAACAAGTCCTACTGGATTAGCATGAGAGAAAAGGGACTCTTAGAAAATGGGGAAAGAGCAGGGAAGAAGTCCTGAGGGGTCGACTCAGTAGACTGGTCAAAGTCTGGTCATTAGTGATAAGGTCAGGTGTGAAGACCAGTAGTCTGGTCATCAGTATGGGCATCAGTGAGGAGAGGAAAGACATGAAGATGTTGGACAGAGTGTTGGTAGATGTTAATTGGTAGATGGTAGACAGTGACAGTAGATGGTGACAGTGATGGTAGTTGTGAGCCAAATGGAAGCTGATTCTAATTTCCAAGTCTACAAACTTTATAGTCTGGGCATACCTGGACCCTAGCTACAATCAAGGAAACCTAATATAAGGAAGACCGACCCTTAAGGTTGGTGGTAGTGAGTACGTAACCAAAGGAAATGAAACCTAAAAGGTAATATAGACAATGGAGCAGTACAAACAGTATGGTAGCCATAGACTGAGATAGTCCAGGCTAGTCTGGTGGTACTGGACTAATGGGATAACTCCGGTCTTCAATGATAAGTGACAGGATAGGGTGTGGACAAGGTATGAGATGATGGATGATGGAGAAATAGAAGGATACTGTTACAACTCACCTTGGCAACACCCGGTTGTTGCACCATTCTTTTCTTTTGCCTTAGACTTCCTCTGACTACCCCGTCCCTGAAACCCTTGTGTTACAAACGCTATAACTCGCAATTCGACTTTATAACTTATCGCTTACAACATAGCTAACCCTTAGCAGATAAACTCCTATCTTATCACGTCACGTGATACAGACTCATCTAGACCCTAGTCACGTGATCAGTCACATGACCTTATCTCGGCTATGCAACACATGTTAGACACATGTCATCCTCATGCTCGCCTCATGCTTTTCCCTTTGACTCACTTTCTCTTATCGTCCAATAGCATTAAACCCTCTTATCTAGGCAGTGCTTATCTATGCCTCACGGTACCCGGTCTCAGGTATAGTTACTACTTATAGTCTAACACAGCATGGTCTGTGCACGGTCTCTCTTAGTATAAATAGTCGTACTCATAGTAGTATAGACCTTAGTCTATTTCTCCTGTTGTTTCCCCTAGTCCTTCCACTGAGGCCTACAAGCCTAATAGATTCCATTGACAACAGTATAGTCTCCAGCAAGCACTTCATTGGACTACTCGACCCTCGTTAGGACTTCGGTCATTTCAAAATCCGTACCAAAAACCAGCAATCCCATAGAATCCCTGAACTCCCTCCCCAACCCCCATGACATCTCAATGTCCACGTGGTACATGATGCATGCCTCTATGAATACCTCAAATATGAAACTGAATCTTAGTTTTGTCAACACACTAAGGAAGCATATACCGTCAACCACATCATCCGCTGTGGTTCTTGTTTCATTCCTCTAGGATCCCCTGTCATCACAAAACTCACCACTGCCACCAAACTTGCCATGGCCACCAAAAAGGCAAAACCTGCAGTTTCACTTCCTCCTGAATACAAGAAATATTCCTCAGTATTCTCTAAAGAAACTGCAGACCACCTTCCACCCTCATGCCCATATGACCACAAAATAAACCTTGATGACTCCTTCATGCCCAAAGTTGGAAAGATCTATCCCCTGTCATCTGATGAACAGAAAGCCACCAAAGATTTCCTTGAAGAAAACCTCCACACTGGAAAAATTCGACCCTCCAATTCCCTCCAAGCTTTACCATTCTTCTTCATCAATAAGAAGGACAGAAAGCTTCGCCCATGTCAAGATTACCGATACCTCAATGAACATACCATTCACGACGCCTACCCACTTCCTCTGATCTCTGACCTCATCGACAAACTCAAAGATGCTAAGGTCTTCACCAAGTTTGATGTATGATAGGGATATACAGTGACAACGTCCAAATCAAAGACGGACACCAATGGAAAGGAGCGTTCATTATCCACAAAGGACTTTTCGAACCACTGGTCATATTCTTTGGCCTCACCAATTCCCCTGCAACCTTCCAACGATTCATGAATGACTCATTCTGCAATATGATCTCTGAAGGATGGCTTGTCATTTACATGGATGACCTCCTCATCTTCTCCCCAGATGAAGCCACTCACATTGAATGAACCAAATGAGTTCTTCAATAAATGGAAGAACTTGACCTTCACCTGAAGCTTGAAAAATGCTCCTTCACAGTCAAAGAAGTAGAATATTTAGGAATGATTGTTAAACCAGGACAACTTGCCATGGACCCCATCAAACTCAAAGGAATTGCCAATTGGCCCACTCCAACTAAAGTAAAGGAAGTCTGTTCATTCCTTGGCTTTGCCAATTTCTATCAACGATTCATCCCCAACTACTCCACCATCGCACACCTCCTCATTGACCTCACCAAAAAGAACTCAGGATGGAACTGGACAGAAGCCTGCCAAAAATCCTTTAATGCTCTAAAGGAACTATTTCTCTCCAAACCAGTCCTTTATCTCCCTGACCCCTCTGCCCTCTTCGCAATTGCAACTGATGCCTCAAAATATGCCTCAGGAGCCATTCTTTTGCAAACCGATGTCAACAGCGACTGGCACCCTTGTTTCTACCTCTCAACTTTGTTCTCTCCTGCAGAACGAAACTATGACATCTATGATCGCAAACTTCTAGCCATCATTCGAGCCCTCAAAGCATGGTGTCACTACCTTCACAGCTCCTCTTTCCCTGTTCAGGTCTTCACTGATCACAAAAACCTCACATACTTCTGCCAGGCCCAGAACCTCAACCAATGCCAAGCACGTTGGCTTCTAGACCTCACAGACTTTGATCTGAAAATGATCCATGTCCCAGGCCACCTTCTCACCAGTCCCGATGCCCTATCTCAATGCCCTGACCTCCATCCTGACATCCCAGACAACACTGGAACTGTACTCCTCCCAGACACCCTTTTCGTCTGTGTTATCGATACTGCTTTGCATCGGAAGGTCTCATCCTCTTCCAAGGATGATCCCCTCATTCTGAATGCTTTGCACACACTTGATGGATCTGTACCCCTGTGTTTTGCTCCAGGCTGTCTGATTGGGCCTTTGATGAGGGTGTCCTCGCCTACCAAGGTCGTGCCTACATTCCCCCTGATGAATCCCTTTGCCACTCCATTGTGTCTCGCTGCCATGACCATGCTTCTGCTGGGCACCCCAGATATCTCAAAACCCAGCAACTCGTCACTGCTGAGTTTTGGTGGCCTGGTCTTGCACAGTTCATGCACAAATATGTGGAAGGATGCTCCTCCTGCCAACAGGCTAAAGCGAACACCCATCCCACCATCCCCTCTACTTCTCTGATCCATTCCTTGGCCTCTCACCCATTCCAACAGATCTCATGTGACCTTATCACTGACCTTCCCCCTTCTGCCGGCTTCAATTCCCTTTTGGTTGTGGTCAACCACAGCCTTACTAAGGGGGTAATTCTTTGTCCCACTAAGAAAACTGTCTCTGCCCAAGGCATTGCCATGCTCTTTTTCCACAAGGTTTACAAATACTTTGGGCTATACAACAAGATTATCTCTGACCAAGGCCCCCAATTTGCTTCCGTCTTCGCAAAAGAACTTGGAAAACTCCTAAACTATGACCTCACTCTTTCCACTGCTTATCATTCTCAAACAGATGGCGAAACTGAATGTGTAAACCAGGAAGTTGAAACCTATCTGCATATCTACTGCGGAAATAACCCTACCTCATGGTCCAAACACATGACCCATGCTGAATTCACTCATAATCACCACATTCATTCGGTAACCAACCAATCTCTGTTTTATCTTATAATGGGATATGAACCCTGCACCCTTCCCACCATCATACCTGACTCCCCTCTCCCTGCCATAGAATCCCACCTCAAAGAACTCACTGCCACAAGAAATGAAGCTCTTGCTGCCCACGAACTTGCTTGCCAGGTAATGGCAGCTCGAGGAAACTGAGGTTTTGTCCCATTCTCTAAGGGAGACAAAGTATGGTTGGAAGTGAAGAACCTGAAATGCTGCTCTCCCACTCCAAAGTTTGATCTGAAGCGAGAAGGACCCTTTGTTATCACTAAGGTCTTATCTCCCCTCACTTACAAACTCCACCTTCCAAAAACCTGGAGAATTCATCCCATCTTCCATGCTTCTCTCCTATCACCCTATCACGAAAACAGCGTACATGGCCCAAACTTCCCTTCTCCACCACCTGACCTTATCCAAGGAGAAGAAGAATATGAAATAGAAAAGATCCTATACCACTGCAGTCCTCCCTCCCACCGCATGTTCCTGATCTGATGGAAAGGCTACTCCATGGAAGAAGACTCTTGGACCCCAGAATGGAACTTAAAAAATGCAAAGTCCGCCCTCCTAGATTATAAAAGACTCCACCCCTCCATCTTCCCTCCTCCATAGTCCTTCCATCACAAAAACACTATGTCCTCCAAACAAACCTCTTTTACCTCTGAATCCTTGGTCACCACTTCAACTCCGTCTACCCCGTCTTCCCCTACTTCCACACTTGCTGACCCTGGATGGGGCTCCAAACCCGTTGATGCCATCGAACTGCCCACTTGTAGCATTACCTTTCATGTCACTCCTGACGAAACCATTAATATGACTATTCCCATTGCTTGCCCCACTTCTCAGTCTTCCGTTACTTCTCCCTCTGTTCGTTTTGCCCCTGCATCTAGCCCCAGACCCATCCTTGCTGTTGATATCCCCATCTATGCCAATGCCATCAGAGAGAGAACCCCCTCCCCTTGCTACATAAACAACATCACTTGCTATATCTGCAATACAGGCATGGCAATCCCTATTGACTCCCATCTCAACATGAATTCTGCCTTTTTGGCCTTATATAAGGCATTCCATCAGACCCAGTGCCTTTCCCTCATTACCAATGAGATCACTGCCTTCTCTACAGACCAAATGGATCACAGTTGAGTATTGTCCACCCAACAGAACATCTTATGAGAACTCCACCAAGTGATATATCAGATGGAGTTCAGAGAATTCCTCCAGGACATTGACAGATACGCTGTCAAGCTTGCCACTTCCAGAATCACCAATTCTGGAACTTATTCTTTATGACATGAGGACAACAGTTCCTCATCCCCTTCTTACCATATGGCACACTCTCCTTCTACCCCATTTGCCTCCTTGTCTGCTTTGTCTCCAGAGGAACTCCATGCTATGAACAAAGCTGAAAGAACCCACAGCCACCAGAGTCAACTACGCTATGGTCACCTCCGCACCACCCCCCTTCTCCCCTCTGACCCAAGATACCATGATGCTTGCTTTCAATGCCACCGCCTGGGACATATCCACCACAATTGTCCTGTATACCAATGCCCTATCATGGGCTGTCACCAATGGGTCCCGGGGCATAGTCAGGTGAATTGCCCCATCGCCACCCACCATCCCACCCTTCTTAGTCAGCTCTCTGCCACTCACCCCCTGGGACATCAACCCCTAGCTGATCATATCTCTGGTTGTTCCCGAGGAACACCCACACCTGGCTCATTTCATACCCCTTGCTGAGGTTTGAACACCTCCTCCGGTTCTTCCGGTTCTTCTCATTCCTCCTGCTCCTACTGATCCTCTAACTCAGGATGAGGTCTCTGAAACGACCAGAACCCACCTCAGGGTCTAGTGTTTGTAGTCACAAGAGTACTAGTGAGGATGTTCTGGGAAAACTCCAAGAGAACAAGACTGGAGAGTCTTGTACTACTTGGTTATAGTATTTATACTACTAGTACATGTGCACAGACCATGCAGTGCTTATCTATAGCTACTATACTTGTATTACTAGGTCTAAAACTGGAGAACATGAGGCAACATGAGTTGGGTGTTTATTGGAGGATAAGCATACCTGTGTGGGCATGAGTTGGATAGGGGGCATGAGGTGTGCATGAGGCATGTCTCATGTTATTCTAGAGCATGTCACTGCAAGATCAATATCATGGGAGAAAGTTGGGCTTTGTGGGAAAATGTGTGAGTGAGCGAACATAGGGGCTATTGAAGTATTCAGTGAATTGTGAGTGAATGAGTGTCTAGAAAAATAAGGAAAAATAAGGGAAAAATAGAGGCAATCATAACACTACCCCCCTCCTATGATCAAGCATCCTGATTGATCAATGACTCGTCAGATGGCCACTGCATAGCAGCATGCCAGAAATGGAGTGCTTGCTGTTGCTCAGCATCAGCAAGAAGGGTGGGCGGCTGTTATGACTTACTCTTTTCTTTCTACTTGTTTTCCTTTACAACTTACATGTGTACGCTTATCAATCCCACTAGCTCTACTATCAATATGGACACTATTTCTCTTATCGCTGACTCACCCACACTTACTCTTCCTATCTCTTATCTCACTTGCTTTGTCAGCAATTACTTCCTCCACCTTCTGCTCTGTTCTTTCTCTTTCTATGACCTGCCCTGATTATGCCTGCCCTTAGTCTTGTAACCAGGTATATAAACCCACTATACCTATCTTTGTACCTTAGCTTAGATCTCCTCAATCATCACCTTGAATCCATTTCCTTGTCTCAAGCTCCTTCTGGCTCTCGACCAGTCACTCTGAACCTTGAACCATTGAAACCTAGAAACCCTTGTGTTCCCCTGTGGAACGTCTTACTTGGACTTTGTGCTACCATTAAGTGCATGCTATCTCTTTGAAACCTTTGACTTAGTATTTCAAGGCTATGTTCATCCCTACCCGGGCCAAGCGTAACAAAAGATCTAAGCTACCCTTCGTGGCTATCATCACTATAGTCCCACTGTAACAGATGCTATAACTCGCAATCTTATCTTGCCCCTTATCACTTACAACATAGCTAACCCTTAGCAGATAACCCTTATCTTATCAAGTCACGTGATCATGGACCACTCTAGACTCTAGTCACGTGCCAGTCACATGACCTTATCTCGGCTGTGCAACACATGTTGTACTCATGTCATCCTCATGCTCGCCTCATGCTTTTCCCTTTGACTCACTTTCCCTTATTGTCCAATAGCATTAAGCCCTCTTATCTAGGCAGTGCTTATCTATGCCTCGCGGTACCTGGTCTCTAGAATAGTTACTACTTATAACCTAGCACAGCATGGTCTGTGCACGGTCTCTCTTAGTATATATAGTCGTACTCATAGTAGTATAGACCTTAGTCTATATCTCCTGTTGTTTCCCTTAGTCCTTCCTTGAGGCCTAACAAGTCTAATAGATCTTCATTGACAACAGTATAGTCTCCAGCAAGCGCTTATAGGATCACTCGACCCTAGTCGGGACTTTGGTCGTTACACCCACTCCACCATTGCTCAACGACCCCGACT
>JBBPTD010000540.1:0-23139 GCA_038093895.1 Boletus aff. mottiae
TCCCTCAGCACACGGAAAGGAATGCCCGAATCTCTGTGGGTCAAGGCTGCATGGAATCCAGAACGAGTCGATTAGCCTCGCCTGTCTTGGAACCGGGACTATAGAAAACCGAGTCAACAAGCGCGTCAAGGTGACATTCGGTTATATGTTTTTAATATAACCTCCCAATTCGTTCGAGTTTCGCCTCGACGCATCGGAGTCGACAATCGTGTCGTCAAAGGACACATCTGGAGTGTCCTCATCAAGATGTTTTCTGGCTTCACGTGGACTGTTCTCTTCCAGTCACATCTCCACATCGGAAGTCACCCCTCAGGCAGGATCATTCAGGAGACCATGACCACGAGCCCTGCTTTCACTTGAGCACGAGGCAGGTGGACCGCTTGCTCCGATCGTTCCACCCTCATGTCACCTGGATAAAAGGGGGAGTCACTGTTGTGAAGCAATGCGCGGAGGTATTTAACGGATCTATCAACGGTGTCCCGCTTTAGCCCTTTGATATTGCACGCCGGGAAAAGCGGGAAGACTCATCTCTGTTCGGTGAAACAAATTTGTCGGTGTGTGCCAAAGCAACAGGTTTGCTTTCTTCCGGAGCATTGCCATTGTGGGTCCACATGCTCTTTGATTTCCATTTACAGTTGACCTATCCACTGAATATTACGGTACCGCGACGCGACGCGTTTGTCATTTCTAAAGACTTGCTGTGATAAATGTCAACCCTCTTCCGATTCACGGAATATACCCAGAAATTGTTTCTGGTCGCATCTTGGCATTCAGGTGGGCCGTTAATCATGTGGGCGACAAAATATTTAATCCACCTTTAACCGTCACCTATAAATACGGTTCGTTGGTGTTTCCACCCCTTACACACTATCCCTCACCTCGAGACACTCATTCACCCGCTTCCTCGTATCATCCTGCATCGTGCCCATGACGCATCTTCCCACTAGCTCCACACCGACGCGCCTGGACGCGTCCCAGGGTGCTCCATTTCCCCCCAACGCGTCCTTCGACTCGGCATCCGTCCAGTCTACCATGCACCAAACTCCGGGACTGTCATGTCCCCCATCCATCTCACTCCCGATTCTCACCCTTCCTGAACCTTCTTCTGTCTCCGCAACCTCTCCCATGCCGAACCACTATGGTCAAGACAACGTCTATTCCCCGGCGAACCAGCCTTGTACTGGCATGCTTCCAAGTGATGCTAATGCCGCTTTCCTGCAATCAGAAGGCAATGGTTCGCGCTACCATACTGCCCCGCTCACCTTCAAATGGGCGCTCCCTATGAAAGTACCCTTAACTGCTGAGCAGCAAACGATGTGCCAAGTCTTCCAAAGTGATTTCCGACCCCGAGTGATAAACAAGACATCAAACACTTGTCGCAATTCAACGACGAGCAGGAACGAGGTAGGTCTGGCTGTATGGGATACATTTTATCAATTAACAACTAATGCTCCAACTATAGAACGACCCCAAGCAATATTATTGTGACATATGCGAAATTTGGGTTCTGTTTCACAGGAAGAAATATCATGATAGAAAACACAACGGGGAAGAATTTGTTTGTAAGATTTGTGAACTTCTTGGAGATCCGTGCAAGCCGTGAGTCCTTTTGATTGTGAATGTTCAGACGGGCTTTTTTTTTCTGATGACGATCCATTCAGGTTATCTCGCAAGGACGGGTTGAAGCGACACATTGAGGTGCGACACCCCGCGGTTTTGGAACTTATACACGTCTGTTCCCTCAGGCTCCTCGTGCCTCGACGAAAGAACGAGAGGGAAGACCTCGAGCCATTGATGCGAGCGATGCTTCGTGTAGTATCTGAATAGAGTCACCTGGATTTATCCCCTCCCATCTATGTTTTTGTATTCTTTGCTCATCCTCTTGTACATATGGGGCCATGGGCTGAGTTCCTATCTACTGTAACAATGTACTCACTAGCGTGGAATCCATACACAACCGTTCTGTACCCCCAGCTACCACAGTTTGCCACGCTACGTTCGAACTATTGCTGTACAATGAAATGGATTGCGTTCAATCCTACGCCGGCGAGAAACTCATATTCAGAGTTAGCTGGTACCAACGCCAAACAAGAAGTATAGACTTAAATGTAACCCTACGTACGTTGTTATCTGCACGGCGAGCGCTATGCCAGATCCCGCCACTTTACACTGAGACTGCAACAATTAAAGTATGGCTCAGCTGGTATTGTAGTTTTTTTTTGCACATTTAGGTACATACATCCAACCACACTATGTGGAGCCAGAAAAACTGTGCAGAGGAGTCCAAGGCTGGATATCAAGTTTAGTATCTGACTGGAATGTGTATCTACTCGAACCCGGAGAAACTGAACACGTTCCGCATACGTAGGCACACCCTCTCGAACCCGCAGTCACGGTGCACACTCTGTTGTCCCCCACATGCTAGTGGCATGAACGTGTATGACAAGGAAGTCGACAAGGATGAAGTCTGGGTTCCAATCCACATGACGCTGGTGTCGCATGTGCCATGCAGGTCCTAAGTTATGCGTTTGGCTCACTAGGTTGTCACGTCAGGGGCTGCCCGTTTGAGAGTCGATGCAGGTCGAAGCGTCCCATAACGATATAACATCGAGAACGAAGTGGTTGGATAGTAGGTTTTGTATATTCGCAGCTGAGCATGTACAATCTTTACGGTGCTGTGCACCTTCCAAAGAGAGCCAAGGTCAGAAGAGCAAACGAAAAAAGAAACGAGCGTCGGGGTGTTGTTCAAGAAAGACGGTACACTCCACAGGAGGAAGGGTGATCGAAAGAGAGAAGAGAAAGAAGAGAAAGAAGAGAAATATGACATTGATTCCGAGAGATCAGGCTTTCAAGTTATCCGGTTAGGTCCAGCATGCGCACGCACAGACAAAAAAGAGAAAGCGAAGAAAAAGAAGAACAAAGAATAACGAGTGTGGTATCCTGGATACAAGCATTGCTAACTTGATGGCGTGAAGTGTTCAGTGGGGAAAACAAAGCAACGAAAACAGTGATGCGAACCTTCTGACGAAAAACGCATGAGTGGAAAGGATTACGAAATTCTTTGTGGCGTATGGGAGATTAGTTCCTGCACCAAATTCGGTGGGAACGAAGTACTAAGGGATGTTATAGTCGCGAGGTCATACCAGGAACCACAAGAAAGAAGAAACGCAGCGGGCGATAGGTGGGTCGTGTCGGTCGTCAAGAAAAAGACGCGCATAGATGTTGGAAATGGTGATGACGCATACGTAGAGTGAACTGCTTCAGAGATCCGCGCCGACAGCGTCTACCACATACAGCACTTGCTGCGGCCGCACAAATAGCCCCATAGACTCTGATGTCGATAAGTCGCTCGCGGCAGGAGACGCACTCCGCATCCGCATCCGCTTCATCCTGTCCAACCCGACGTGCAACTGATCCCCTTCCCTCTTCGTACCACCCGAACCCTTGAGCGTCGACATGCCATTGCTCCACTCTGTCTTGCGCCGCCGTGGCGCACGAGTGTCATCGCCAGCACCGAACTCCCATTCGGAACCATTTCCTCCAATGTCAAAGTACCGAATGCCACCCCAAGAGCCATCGCACCATGCCCGGCCATCACTGACGTCACCAACCCAAGCGTCGATGGGTACCTCAACGCCGACCCATGGCCCACTCTCGCCAAGGACTTCCCCAATATATCTCGCAAACGCACGGAATCGCTTCCGCTTGGAAGAGATGATACAAGGAATGCCAATGTCGAGCGTTGCCCCGGATGGGACTGCAGACGCGAGGGTTGATTCGGTGAGTGTAAGTTCGGGCGAGGATTTCGTCTCTGGCGTTCGCATGGAGGTGACCACCGTTTCGGAGCTCTCGCGGTCGGCGAGGGTGTCGTCGGAAGTTTGGTCGTCCTCCACGGGAGGAGGAGTAATGACGGGATCCGCTCCTTGCTCTGGAACCTCTGGCGCGGTGTAAACGGTGTGTAAATTTGTCTCTGTGTCGTCGTCGTCTGCCAGTGACTCGGCCGGTGAGACGGAGAGCACATTTTCCTTGTCGTTGTTACTCTTTGGCCCTCGTTCCTTCCCGATCTCCACGCGACCGATGCGCGGGGAGGGCGAAGGAGACGACTTCTGACTCACTTTTTTTTCGACGATGTTCCTGCCCAGCGACTTTTTCTGTGCAACGGGCGTTGTACGACCTGCAGACGGCAGCCGTTTGGCCGCAGACCCGGGGCTGATCTTTGCGGTATCTTTGTCTGGATGCCGCACGGGGGTCCGTGTAGAGGCAATAGAAACGCCAGACGCAACGCGGGTTCGGGCTGTTAGTGCGCCTCCTGGTCCTGATCCTATTGCATTAGATATGGGGCCCTTCTTAGCGGTAGTTCCGACGGTTCGCGTGCTGACGGTCGAAAGTGTGGATCCACCGGATGTTTTGCGAGATCGAGCTGAAGTGGGGGTGATGAGTTCCGATGGTGCGGTGCGGAACGTTGTATCGGATGTCGCAGAGGAGAGACTGGAACTTGGACGTGGCGTAGACGATGGTATGCGGAGGGTGGAAAGACCATTTGTGGCATGGTGAGATGACTGATGGGTGGAACCTCGGATGGCGGGATGCCTGACGCGGACTGGATGTGTAGATTGTTTGGATCCCAATGACGTGGAACGCGTAGATGATGTGCTGTTAGTAATAATCTTGGACAGAGTAGGTCGTCCGTTAGGGGTGGTCGTGACTGAGGGAGTTGGTGTTGAACCATCATGGTCGTCATCGCCGTCCCCATCGTCATCCTTTTCGCTTGCTCGCGAGTCACGATCGTCTGAACGTGTCGACGTCGTGTTTGTCGACGGCGACCTCCGATGTCCAACCACATGGCCGTGAGCACGAGCCTTTTCCGTCGCACTAGTTCGTGCGCTCGTGAAGCTCGCAGAGTCTGGCGTGAGCTTAGAATCGGGTCTCTCGCTCGCGCGTGACGTTGTGCTATGGTTGCGCACCCTCGCAGAACCAGGTGTTGTGAGAGTGGCCGTACTTCGCGCAACACTGCGTATCGAACTCCCCGAACTCGCAAGGTTACCATCCCTACCCTGACCGTGTGTTTTTGAAGTGGCAATAGTACGCGAGAGGACGGAAGCGCGAAGAGAGTGAACTGAGAGCGAGTCCGAGTCTGCGTCGCCGGACCCGCGAATCAAGGATGGGCGGAGAGCACGAGATAGATGAGGATTCCGGAGCATGTGATGTGGTGCAGGAGAGATAAGATCTTCGACGGGAACTTCGATCTCTGGTAAGATTACGATAGGCCAATAATGCAGATATTTCGGATTAGATGGATAAAAAAGTGGATCAATGAACACAAGGTAAGTGAAGTCTTGAGAATAAGTCTCACCTTGCGAAATCTCTTTGACTGACCATCCCTCGAGAGCATCAAAGCCACCTTCTTGGCGTATCGCCATCCACCGTTTCCTAATCCATCTCAGCAAATCGACGCGGGCGTCTTCCACCTGTGCACGGATCGACGATGTCTGCGCAAGCATTGTTGCATCTGTTTCTGTAGCATGCGGGCGAAGTAGTATGTTGGACACAAGTGTCTGGCGGGGACCAGAAATCCATCAGCGCTCAATCAAGTTACGATGAAATTGATGGACGTGCCTGGTAGACGGTCGCAGCATAGCGTTCACTCATTCCCCTTTTGAGGGACTCCATGACCCATCCTACCCTCTCTCCATCCTCAAAGCCTACCCCATCACCTTCCAACATCTCGACCCACTCTGGCTGCTCAAAGCACGTCTCGCTCTCCTTCACAAGACACTCGTCAATCGTCTTTTGTGCCGTCAGTACCATCTCCCTCGATACATCCGCCCATGCATCGATGGCGGAATTCAGTTTCTTGATCGCGTGTTGAGCGGCGAACAACAACGAGAAAGCGTTGGTAGGCGTCGTTCGCTTGCTGACTCCCTTGACGACGCTATCTCGTATTTTCTGAGGTAGAGCGGCGAAATCGGAATTACACCAGCCCTCCCCAAATAGACCTACGAGTGCGCGTCGGGCGCCTCGCTCGAGGTAGTTGTTCGCAACGTCGTCGGAGAGCGCAAAGTCGAGTATGCGTGGAACTCTGCGGGCACACTGGCGGCAACGACACCCACCGATACCCCACTTGGCATTAGTGATACGCTCGTATTCGTCGAACTCGAGGAACGCATGGTAGAGGCCATGCAGCATCTCGTAAACGACGCGGGCCTGCGTTTCATTGTAGAGTTGAGGTAGTGAAAGATAGTCTGCCGATCGAAGAATGGCAAACGCGGTATCGAGGTCATATGTTCTATGGGAGAACACGAGGGTACCCGTGTAGATGTAACCCAGGGTAAAGTGGAGGGACGCGGGGGTAAAAGGCGGAGAAGGAAGGGTAACTGTTAGCGGTTCACCCGGTGCGGATGATCCATCTGCGATCGCAGCTTTACCCCAGGTGAGAAGCTGAGTTCGGAAGTAGGGAGAACGAGAGACGAGAATGAAACGGTGAGATGAGAAAATTGCGGTGGTATGTTCAGGATTTGATGTCGAAAATGTACCGGAGAGGGAGATGCGAATATCCGAGTACAGACGAGAACGCCACATGTAAACCAGATCTTTGCGAAGCTTGTCGATACGATTTTCCTCGCCGTCGGCGACGTCGCGTGATTCGGAGGTATCAAACAGGAATTCGAAAGCCTCTCCTAGGCCCTTTCCTGTGTACAGATATTCTAGCTCGTTGGAGAAGAGGGCTGGGGATGTTTGCTGGGGAATACGGAGAATGCTGCCTTGGTTAGTGGACGGCGATGGAGATGAGGAGCGGTATGGGGAAGGCGAGCGTGAGTTGTGAGCATAATCCAGAGTCAGAGTTAGCGATACTGAGGACTGTGCGGGAGCTGGAGAAGGGGAGGGGGTGTAGGGTGTCGGGGACGTGATGGGCGGAGGGCGAAAGGAGAAGTAGCGCGCCTGAAACGAAGGCGGGGCACGCGCGTATACGATTGCTGGGAAAGTGTCAGCTGGCGACGACGAGGGCGATGTCCATGCACACCTTTGTGACCATAAATCTCCTCTGAGGAGTCGTGATCGTCGCCTGGATGTCGCTCCCATACAACATCCGGAAAGCGATCCTTGGCATTGTGGAAGAGCTGAAGCAAGTCGCTTTGCCATGTCTGCGTGGAGAGACGCGATGCCTCTGGTATTCCGGGGGGAGGAGGGCTGTTCGTCGCCATGGGTGATGAGGACGACGTGTTGGACGACGGCAACGACGACGAGGAGCAAACGAGACAAGAAAGTCTGCCGGACGCTAAACACGTGTTGTCGGGTTAGGGTTTCGTGTTTGGAAGTTAGGAGGGGTCGCAACAGGAGGGAGGGGGGTTAAATCAATAAAATCCTTGAGTGTGTTCGTCGACGACGATGGGAAAGGGATCCAAGAAACAAGGCTCATCGTCGAGGCCAAGGACGCGAAATTCGCGTATCAGCCACAGGGAACGAGGTCGGTACGATGAGCATCCCGACGTGAATCTCAAGCCAGATAGTCTTGTGGAGGACGGGGATGATCGCATCGACGATCAGCCAGTCCCCGGTCCGACCAAAATTGACGTACCCGTAGCCATGTGGGTGAGTGTCGAGGTCATTCCATTTGACGCCGCGAGTCCTCCTAACCACACAAAAGGATTTTGATCACTGCGATCCCCGTAGATGCTCCGGAAAGAAGCTCGCCCGGCTTGGTCTTATCAGAGAACTCAAAGTCGGGCTACGCTTCCGCGGTATCGTCGTATCGTGAGTCCCTGCCCGTGTAGCGTGTGGGTAGTTCATGTTCACGATTCTCGATCAAGACCCAACGCCACTCGTGTCGTAAGCCCCGCTGATAGAGACATCATAGCTAAAGACGGACTCGCGGTCGTCGAGTGTTCGTGGGCACGTCTAGAGGATGTTCCTTTTTCAAAGATAGCGAGCCCCCACGAGCGCCTCCGTGCGTAGATCCTACTTGGTGGTTATGTGAGCTCACGACATGATCCAGTGCCATATCTCCTCGCCACCAACCCGACGAATTACGGTAGACCGTGGAGACTTAATTGCGTGGAGGCTCTTGCGGCTGCTTTTTATATCACGGGATTCGACCAATACGCTGAGACCCTTTTGAGTGGGTTTGGCTGGGGAGACTCGTTCTGGAAGGTCAATGGGCGAGTGCAGTTGCCTGCCCTATCACACCCCTAGATCTGATATGCGTTTCATCTTTCAGAGTATATTTGGACAAGTATAAAACATGCAAGTCAGCAAAGGAAATCGCTGCGATGCAGGATGGAATTCTCGCCGAAATCGAAACTAGCTATGAAGAGTCGCGCAAAGACAAAGGTCGGTTTACTGTGTCCAGGAATGTATGGATGAGCTAGATCTCTTATCATGCAGAGTTTGCCTCGAGAAGCACGGAGGATCTTTTGGTCCCAAATCCTAATCATGCTACAGATGTTCCTGATGATGCCTCAGAATCCGGAGATGAAGGAGATTAAGAATAGATGTATATTAGTTGTCTAGTACTGGAATGTATATTACGTAATCGCCATGTGCTTATCGGACTAGCCCATTTTCTATCCCCTCTCAAGTCGCAGATCCTCAGCAGCTGACCAGAAATTATAGCCATGCGGTACTACGAACAAAGATACCCAGAGGTAGACGAGCTTGTCATGGTGCAGGTTCGTCAGATTGCAGAGATGGGCGCTTATGTGAAGCTCGTGAGTCATGCTACCATCAACCAATGTGCAGACGGCGAATTGATACCCTCTGAAAACAGCTCGAATATGATAACATCGAGGGAATGATCTTGCTCTCTGAGCTTTCGAGGCGACGGATAAGATCAATCCAAAAACTAATCCGAGTAGGAAGGAACGAAGTCGTCGTCGTACTCAGGGTGGATCGTGAAAAAGGTATGTCAGAACACGCAATGCATGCAAATCAGGAACCTCGGATTAAGTCCTCTCTCTCTGAACCATTCGTGAGGCTATATCGATCTCTCAAAACGCCGCGTGTCGCCCGAAGACATCACCAAATGTGAAGAACGCTATATGAAATCAAAAGCAGTGGCCTCCATTATGCGACACGTTGCATCGAAAATCCCTGCTGTCGATGCTTCTGGCGTTCCCGCTGAGCAAGAAGCTGTCGCAGCCGAAGAAGTGCCCGGTGGATCGAGCGAAGAAGCGCGATTGGAAAAACTGTACGAGCAAGTTGCCTGGCCACTCGGCAAAACCTATGGACATCCCTATGATGCATTCAAGTTGGCCCTTGCGTGAGTACATCTTATTTTCACTCTCGTGTTCGTGCATGCTGACGATGCTGGTGTAGCGAGCAAGACAAGGTCTTTTCTTCGCTTGCCAACCCACCCAGTCCTCCTACCATTTCTGCGCTCACGGGAACGATCGCTCGACGACTGACGCCTCAACCCATCAAACTGCGAGCGGACATTGAACTGACGTGCTACACGCCGGCTGGAATCGACGCGATCAAAAAGGCACTGAAGGCGGGAGAGAAGGAGAGCAACGAGACAGTTCCAATCAAAGCCAAGTTAGTCGCTCCACCGTTGTATGTGTTGACCACGAACGCGACAGACAAGGTAAGGACTCGATGCTGGATGAGCGCGTACTGACTTGCATACGTTTTGTTATTTAGTTTGTTGCGATCGACCGCCTCGAACGCGCTATTGAATCGATACAAAGTTCAATCGAAACCCAAGGAGGGGCATTGGTCGTGAAGATGAAGGTACGTCATCGTTTCATCTCCCCCAGCTAGTGATTGAAATCCCGTTCTAGCCTAAAGCAGTATCGGACACAGAAGAACAAGATTTGGCTCAACTTATGGCCAAGGCTGGACAAGAGAACGCAGAGGTATCGGGCGACGAAGATGACGACGAAGGGATACCGTAGTTGGTGCTTGCAGTTCAATTGTCAAGACAGGCTGGGATCCATTACACCATCGCGGCCCAAAATGCACGGTTTTAGCCATTCTCGAATATCTAGTCACTTTATTACGAGCTCACACAAATAGCAAGGAAAGGAGATTGTCCAGAAAAATCGTGTCAGCCAAGATACACGTTTTTACATCTACAACAAGAAGTGATGGGGTCAACAATACATATTTCTTTCTGCCTATACATATATGGTTATGTTAATGGCGAGCACCTGAGTGGTTACAGACAGAGACGACAAATGAGCAGCGCAGAATACAAGTATGGCGACTTTCGGCGTTCGTGCGTATGAGATATTCACGCCATGACTAAAAACAAGTTTGAGTCGACTTAGTAGCAGAATATCACAGTATGACATACACATTATCCGCGGACCCATGGGTGATGCTGGCTCTGGGGGAGATCGACCGAGTGTCTCGTCAACGATCTCTGCAACTCTGTTCCACGGAGATGTCTCCTGCAGATCGCGCATTTGGCTATCGCCCCCCAGTTTTACCGTGATTCCGGGAAATGTTGCCAAGAGGAACGACGCGACGCCAGCAGAATCACGGATATCAGAGCGTATATCAATCCGAAGAAATAAAGGTTTCGTTCCTTGGGCCCTCCGGATAGTTGGAACAGGGTTTGCAAGTGCAGAAACTTCGCGCGCATTTAACCGAAGTTCTAGGGTTTCGATGTACGGACAATGTTGCGAGAAGGAAATCAAAGATTTCAGCGTTCCATGGACGGTTGTTGACGGCGGAACATCATTGGTAATAGACAAGTGCTGCAAAATCGGCCACGCTCTCGCCATCTCGTCAAGTTTACGATCGTCGAGAACCAGGCCGATGTTTTGCAGAGTAAGGGAGCGCAGATGATGGAGAGATAGCAGATCGCCGATTGATTGGAGAGCCGACGTATAGCCAGTAGCGGTCAGTGATAACAAGCGAACAGACCGGTGCGGGCCGGACAGTGACATCACGGATCCTAAAAGCTCGCTGAGTTCATCTGGGCTGACTCGGGAGGCGAGATGTATGTTAACAATCTGGAGCTGCGATGTGTGGATGACTTTCAATAGCTGTAGAATGAATGGTGTGGAGAAAGAATGGAGGCCAAGCGAGCGAAGACCCAAGAATGCATCGGAAGAGTTCGGAAGATAAAGTCCCTTGCGTTTGGGGGTGAAGGAGAGACCCGGACCGAGTGCCAAAACGAAACATTTGAGATTCTGGATGGATGCGAAAACGGATAAAAAGTCGGTGATATCAACAGGGATCACGTCTATTATCATCTTTCAGTTTGCCGTATGGGGGTAGGGGAAAACGAGCTCACCCATGAATACGCGCAGGGACTCGAGAGACCCAAAGTGGTTTCGAAATTGCGTCAAAAAAGCACGCGTGTCCTTGGCGTTACGCCCGCTGGGGTACTGGAAACTCAACGTCTCAAGTGTGCTCTGGGGAGATAACAAGAACATGGATTTCGTGTATGTCGCTTCGTCCACGATGGCGATGTTGCAAATGGTTGGGTGACAGAGTTCCTGGAGGTTTGGAAACACGGGCTTGGACGGACACGATTGGATGAGCGTTTGCAAGACGCTTTTGTGTACTGCGAGTCCTCCGAAACCTTTGAATGTATGCTCTGGCATGATCGTGCGGATACGTTTCGCGTACTGCAAGGGTCTTCGCCAATGGCTAACCATTGGTGTTTTCTCCATCGTCTTGCGTTGCAATCAGTTTATCCCTGCAGGAAGATCGGTCAAGGGACACGTACAAAGGTTGCGACGGCCATCTGCTCGCTGGGAGCAAAGTTGAGCAATTCGCGAGGAAAGGTCATGACCAAAGGCAAGAGGGATGTCTGTATGCGCCAGAGTACATCGAGCGCAGGGCCACTGAAGAGCTTGCAAGTGAGCGCGAGGTGTACGAGGTCAGAGCGACCCTTGTATGAGACGTAGGCATGCTCGAAGATATGGAACAGAATTTCTGGGATTTCGAAGCAGTGAGGCATCTTGGCCTTTCCTCGCGAGATTGCTCCTGATCTCGACGCGGATGAGCGCCTTTGTGGCTGCTCCGAGTCAGGGCCGAGCATTGAACGTGGAATGTTGTACATGGCAAGGATATGGTTCCTGTGCAAGTTGCTGTGGTGCGCTTTGCAATCTCCGCCACATTTTGAAACTCGGCACGACTTAGTAGTTACTGTTGGCATTCAACTCGAGGACGCCGTTTGGCGCTCAACTTCAACCCGGCGCTAAACTCGGTGGTTTGGAATGCTCATGAGCCATATAAAGTCGTGCCCCCCTCGAATTCCCCCCAACTTTCTTTCCCTCTTCCCCCATTCTTGAACCCACGCTCCTTTCGACAACCCCGCCCATCTCACAGCATGCTCGCCCACCACGCTCTCGCCGTCCTCCCCTTTGTCGCGCTTGCCTATTGCGGGCCCCTCATCGGACGCAACCCACAGCTGTGCAACGTTGGGGCGACAGCCTCGTGCTGCGAGAGCGTTCAATCGGTGCGTCGTGTTTGCCCCTGTCCGTCGCCGCGGTCTGACGTCGGCTGTTCGGATAGGCTGGTACTCCGCAGGTATCCGCCTTGCTATCGCTGCTGAACGTGCTTCCTCTGCTGGGGAACGACCAAGTGGGCTTTTCATGCACTTCACTCACTGGAGCTGGCTCTACCGTGAAGTGTGGATCAAACCCCGTCTGTTGCAACCAAACGCAGTTTGTAAGCGTCCCTCTTGCATCTTGTCTCGGAGCAATCGCTAACGCGTCGACTTTGCAGAACGGCCTCATCAACGTGGGATGCTCCCCAATCGACCTCTGAAGGCTAGGACTCACGTTCACTTTTGGGCATCGCTTTCTCTACTTTTGTTGGCCTTCGAAAACCTCTTCTAACCAGACGCTCTCTTTTTGTTGATGTTGGATCATTTTGTCAACCGGCGTGTGGTGATGCGGCATTTGTTGACTTCAAGTTTGTAACGACGCACGCCTTGTAATGTATCATGTATGTATGCGAGCGGGTCTCGATGTGTGAACCGAGAATGGACGTCCGACCACGATTTGTCCCCTCGCCTTGTGACATCCATCCCCACACGATCCCGCCTTTGATTTCCGTGTCGCAAGACGAGGAATGGCTGCCCATTGTCAGCTGTCCTGCCGACTTTTCCTTGGACCTTGTAAGCCAGCGATTCCGACACTGGTGTTGCAATTCACGACCGTGTCTAGTTTGAATGTGCTGTCGAGCAGCTCATCCACCATCCAGAGTACAATTCAACGCTCATTCTACGCTCAGAGACCATCAGTCAGACATTTTACTTGCATGACACCGACGAAACCGACACCCCGAGCGATCTCAAATCTCATCGGCCCACCTATAGCATCCAACGCAAACTCCTCCCGAGGCGGCCAGGTCGCGACGCTGCCATAGAGCAACGCTGCACGCTATATGCGCCTATTGCTGGCACGCACGTCGGCGTTCCATGCACGCTCGTGCTGAGCCCCCTCCTCCCGCCTGGTGCATCTCTGCCATACTATCATCCTACCGTCCGCCATCTCGCGTTTCGTTTCGTCCCTTGCACTCCCCCGATCCTGCGCATAGAAGTGGTCGTGTTGCCCGATACGCCCTTGGATCTCAATTCAAGACTGTATCGCACCGCGTTGGCCCTCCTCGACACCCTCCATCGGTACGGATGGGGCACAAGGACGCATTACCAAAAGCGTGTAAGGCACGATTGCCTGATCCCCAGAGAGGCGTATCAAGATCTCTATCTCGTTATGCGAGAACGACACAAGCATCTCGTGTCCGAGTGGAAGGAGTCTACGGACCCCCTCAAGCACGTGTTCGAGGTAACGTCACGATCGAACCGACGAATGCCCTGTCCACAATTACCTGATACCCCATGACAGGATATCGGGATCGCGACGTACCTCATGCTTCTTTGGAAACAATCTTTTGAACAGTGCTCGGGTGATGACAATCATACACGAGTGCCCGATGCGCCGTGCAAGCACTGGCCACGGCCGCCTGGGGGGTTCTTGGACCTTGGGTAAGTTTAAACAGCGTATGCATCAGCTCCCTTGGTAATCACATACGTGCACCGGCCTACAGATGTGGAAACGGTCTCCTCACACACATCCTCATTTCCGAGGGCTACCACGGCCACGGCATCGACCTCCGGGCACGTACCTCCTGGGATCACTACCCCGAACAGACGCGCGCCGCCTTGCACGTGCACGCGCTGGATCCGACGCAGTACGCCCGAGGCGTGACCGAGGGCAGACACAGGGTCGTACCCTACCTCCAGTCCGGCACGTTCCTCATCGGCAACCACGCAGACGAGCTGACGCCTTGGCTTCCTCTGATCGCGACCGTCGAGCGCGCATCCGGGTACCTTTCTATACCCTGTTGTGCCTGGTCATTTGACGAGCGGTTCGCACGCACGTCAGGCACTACTTTTGCGGACTCGGCCGCCATCGTCGATGAGGATGCGTTTGTGGACCGCTTGAATTTAGGCGGGGAAGGTGGTCGTCAGAGTCAGTATTCGATGTATAGGATTTGGCTGGCCAAGTTGAGTCAGTGGACGGGATGGAAAGTAGAGTGCGATACGCTTCGTATCCCCAGCACACGAAACTGGGCCATCATAGGTATGTTCATATGTTATGGGGGCCGTGCCAAAGCTGGAATCAAATAGGTCGAGAGCGGCTCGTTGAAGACAATCAAGTCTATACAGAACGGGCACTCGACATCATCCAGAACGTGGTGAAGAGAGGGACATTCAAGACTCGGATACCGGAGGGGAAAGCAGGTGGTCATTAAGACGACACACGTCGTGAATGTCACAGGGTGGGAGGGTTGAGTAAAAACTGAAAGTTTGACTGTTCTCGTTCGCCCTCCTCCGACATCCTTTTGCATTCTGCTAGTAGCTCCCTCAACTCTGTCAGGCCGACGCTCCCCTTCCACTCCCGTTCTTCCTCGTCCGCGTACTCGTCTTCCTCGCTGTCGTATTCATCTCCCTCATCTGGGTCCTGAGGAAGATTGCCAAGTACATCTCCGGAACAATCCTCAAGCCTCACACGCATCTTTGTGCACATATCCCACCACCTTTCCCACCGTTCAAAGCACGATTCCGCAGGCCCATTGTTGTCGTTTAGGTCTTGTAATACTCCTGGGCTCAGGATCCTCACGCGCTCCAATGTAGGAAATGAAGCTTTGTTCAGGGCTATGAAGTTACGGTCGTTTGTGCGCTGGATCATTATTGTCCGCACGGGGTCGCCATTCGCGTACGCAGCGGCATAGCCTACCTCAAAAGCATACAACACTCCGTGAAGCCCAATGTGACGTATATGATCGTGTGGACGGTTGGTAAGCATGATTGGTAGCATAGCTTCATCTTCGAATTCGTCGGGGTAGGCATCGGGATTTGGTGCTGGCGAGATCTTCCAATCGAGGTTGAAACAGAATGTGGCTAAGAAAGGACAAAGGTCTAGGATGATGCGGACGTCAAGGGTGGGTATGCAGTTCAAGTCTAGGAAAAGGAGGGTGGTGCCGTGTTGAGCGAGGAAAGCGATGATGTCTGGAACTTCGACGGTGTTGGTGCCAAAGTCGAAAGAGAAACTCCTCAGCAACGGCAGGGACCAGCCAGTTGCCTGCTCTACAAAGTCTTGACAAAAGCCTTTGAGGAAGAGTTGCTGAAGATTTGGCAGTTTCAGTTTGACGTCCTGGGCGGAACCCAATGTGATGGTGTCCGATTCCTCGATCGCTGCGGCGAACTCGAGATGGACGGCGACGAGATTGGGGAGCGTGTCTAAAGCCCAGATCACTTTAGAAAGGAGCTCGGATGGCATGTGCCAGTGTACCGTGCGCAGGTTACGACAAGACATGCCGAGCGTGTCTGCGATGGGTCCAAACGCGGTCGACATGGGCCAATCGACGATGAAAATCTCGAGGTTAGGACATTGCTGCAGGATGGCGATGAGTGGTTTCTCGAAATCGTCCATCCTCGGACCGCGACCGCTGAGAAAGTGGGTGATATGTAGGCGTCTTGCCCACCATCCAAGCGAAGGGTCACGATCCAGGATGTTGCAGAGGTGACGCAGTTTGGTGGGATCGTCAAAGAAGAGACAGCGGACGAGAAACTCGGTGCCAAGTCTGCGCCACGTTCTGCAAGCGGCGATGATCGACTATAAAAAAGCGAGTGAGCAATGTCGCGCAGCAAGAGAGGCAAGATGAGACGAGACCTTCTTGGTGGCGTAACTCCGTCGTTGGATGGCGCTGATGGTGTCTTGGGGTGTTCGGACTGTCCAACCGCCCCAGGGGGACTTTGACCAGATTGATTGGGCCATGCTGGTTTGCAAGCCGGGATAGAATATGGTGTCTTCATCAGCGGCGAGGTCAAAGATGAACGACCAAAGTTCGGGAGGGAGTCTGTCCGCCATCGTTGGAGTGTAGAGCGAGTGCACGCGTCTGTCACGTGGTTTTCGTCAAGTACCCGTTCTCACGATGGTCTAGACATGCCAACCTGTCCTCGCCTCTTCTTCCGGCCGAAGCAGAAAGTAGTCACATTTGCCAGTGAAGGGTCCCAATTGTGCAGAAAAAAATGACTATAAGTATCTCTGATGCGCCCATGTCGGATGTCCTGTGACTCCCCGCGATCTATCCCTATTTTGCAACAAGTACGTGGATTATTTCAGTGTAACTAGGAGCCGCGGCTATCACTAATCTCCCGTCATGATAAGTATTATGTATCTGTCCTCGATGGCAGATGCCGTACTCAGTTTTTAAATCAAGCGTTGTATCGCCATTCTTTTTTCTTCCAACCTCTCTCGTGGCCCCCTCTCGAGTCTTGTCTTCAGCTCGATGACTTCCTACTCAGTGATTGGACAATGCCCACAAAACGTTTCACCTCCCAAGTCACATCAAGACTTTGGGTCCCTCTTTGACACTCATGGCGTTCGATACATCCGAATTCAATGGGTAGACCTCAACAACCAGGTCCGCTGTCGATTCGTGCCGGTATCCTACTTCCTCAAGCTACTCGAGTCGGAACGACCAGGTGTCACCTTGGCCAAGGCAGCTCTGGGGTTAGTAGTCCTCCAAGTTGCACCTGGCTTCAGTCACGTCGGGGAGCACAATTATGTCGTCGATCTCTCTTCGTTCCGCCTCTGTAGCTACGCCCCTGGACACGCCGTCGTCTTTGGGTTCTTCCAGGAGCAGGTGTCCGTTCCACGCCCCAGTGGTCCGTCCTTTGAAGTGCCTTGTTGCCCCCGCACCGTCTTATCGCGTGTTGTACGGTGAGCAGCCTTCAGCGCGGTGGCGAACACTGCTGAAGCACTGATACCTGCACCCCCCAGGTATGCTGTCGAAGAACTCGGCATCCAGTTCTTAGTGGGCATGGAGACAGAATTCATTCTCCTTAAATCAGTTAACCCACTCGTCCCCGTGAACGATCACCAATTTTCCACTGCCATCGCACTCACCACGGGAACTGTCGAAGCTCGAGTCCTGGAGGAAATCGCGGATGCCATTCAAGCCGACGGCATTGAGCTACAGATGTACCATTCAGAGGGCGCACCTGGACAGGTTTGTCCGCCCGATCTGGCTACCGATTTCACTCACCAACCATCCCTGTTCCAGTATGAAATCGTCACTGGCCCCATGTCTCCACTCGAGGCCGCGGATGCATTGGTCCACACCCGCGAAACCATCTACAACATCGCATCCAAGCATGGCCTAAGGGCAACCTTTGCCCCTAGGTTGGCCCTAGACAGCTGTCAGTATTCACTGACGATCATGTATTTCTGTCCATGCTCTGATCGAGATGGTCTATAGGCGGAAGCGGCGCTCATATGCACGTGTCGGTACAAGGGAAAAGACCAGGCACACCAGCCTCGGAGCTCATGACGCCTCTCGAATCCGCGTTTCTCGCTGGTCTCATGCACCACCTCCCATCCGTGATTGCGCTCACGCTCCCCCTCTCCGCTTCCTACGCCCGAATGTTGGACGGGATATGGTCCGGAGGCACGTGGCTCTGTTGGGGGGTCGACAACCGCGAGACACCAGTTCGGCTCACCAAAGTGTTGACGCCTTCCTCGCGCAACTTTGAGATTAGACCCATCGATGGAACGTCCAATCCGTACCTGGCTGTCGCAGCCGTCTTGGCGTGCGGTATACTCGGTGTCAGAGACGACCGTGCGCTCACTGTCAAGAACTGCGACACGAATAAGCTCGCTGCTGAGATGACAGTCGAGGAGAGGGCGGCGCTGGGTATCACGACACGTTTGCCTTTGAACATTGGCGAGGCGAGGCAGTACTTGGCCTTCGACGATGCGATCAAGGACATGCTTGGGCCGGAGTTCGTACAAGGCTTTTTGCACATCAACGAGGTAACATGTCGAATTGGTTTCGATTGACTGTTGGTGCGTGATGGCTGACCTGCGTTGGTGATTTAGATGCTTGCAAAAGCGATCGATCGCCGCGAAGGGGAAACGGAGGCTGAAGCGGTAGTGCGTCTTGTCGAGAATTATTGAGCCCGGTACGGGGAATCGGCCTTGCATACAGACGTCCTCATTGAGTCTGTTCATGAATAGCTATCCTTAGACATTCCCTGAGATTGTTGATCACCGTATCGATGTATAATTTCCATGCATGTGCAGTGATCTTTTCGTTGTAAAAGGAGGCGAGAAACACTGGAATTTAGAGCGGTGACTTTGTAGAGGAATAAATTGAACGAAGAATCTGTGAATGAACATAGTGGACACTTATAAGATGCATGAACGATATCAACCTCCACCACATCCGCCGCCGCCGCCGCATCCACCGCCCCCGCCACATCCGCCACCACCTCCACAGTTACTGCCTCCCCCTCCGCAAGTACTACCACCGCTCCCACACGCTGGCCCCGCACACGCTGCTCTACAACCTCCCACGCCCTAGACGCAGCCACGCCAGACTCGTCAGTAAAGGGGAAAAGTGCTTCAAGTCGACAACTCACCGTCGCACACGCGCCACCATCTACCAGTAGCGGCGCACCCACACAAGACCCGACTCCAATGTACAACGGGACAGGATAAAAGAAGGCGAGCTCGTGCGTCCCCCTGTCCGTCTCGTAGCGATTGGATCGTCTGAGCGCGGCGGGCGCTTCCTTGGGCGCGTCCTTGCCTTTGGCATCGAGTGCCGCTCGGCGCCGTCGTCGTTCGGCCTTTTGTCGTCGCCGCTGGCGTGCGTGTTCGGATGCCTTTCTGTTGATATAGACGGCGTTGTGGTCGCTTGCGTGTGTGCCAGCCGTTGCGTCTGGTGGTGGCACAAGGACGTCCTGCTCGCGATGATGATGTAGAGACAAGGCGTTGCGTAACCGCTGGCCTAGCGTCGTACCGGGGAGAGGACAGCCGCAGTAAGTATATGGGAGACCGTATCGGTTCTAGGCATGTCACCCGAATGTCAGGCTTGTCGCTTTCATCCATGTAGCATATAGTGTACGCACAGTCCAAGCACGACATGTGATGTCGAACGCTGTTGCGAGGTGATCTTCGTCGACTTTGTCATCGCTAGTGGAAACATTGTTCTCGAATACCATCATGACGTGGCTAGAAACAGGACTTACTGGTCGATGTATCGACCCACGACTTGTTTGCATTCTGTATGATAATGGCTCGCCCTGAGCTGGTGCGTATGCCATGCAAGATCGATGTCGAGCGTCGGAACAAAGAACGATCCAGGAGCATCAACCATGAGTGCCAGAAAACTGGAAACAAATCAGTTAAAGTGTCGGCAAGCAATAATCTCATCATACGCACGCATGGTATCTTGCGACACAGTGTTGTAAGATGACCATCTCTCCCTCGTCGTCAAAAAAGTCAGGATCGGTCCATCCGAGATCAGCCATCTTGCGCACGAATGAAGCCTGTCGAAGTACCTAAAACAGCCGCGGTTAGGCGGGATCACAGGAGCGAAGAAATGAAGGAATATTGAAACTGACAGCCCCTACAAGTTCAACCGAGAACGGTCGGTCATCTGTGTATGCACCCATGATCCTCCTTCCTCTAGTGAAAATGAATGTTAGAAAGGCATCGCCATCAATCAACGTCTACGCATACATTCTCTGCTGAATTTGGCTATTCAATATCCCCGTCAGCGTTGCAGGATCAATCTTCAACTTCTCCATAAATGCGCGTGCGGTAATTGTTCCGGATGCGGGGAGTTTAGCCGCCGCGATGATACGCTTCTTGATCAATGTAGCACGCGCAGTGTCGTGTTGACTATAAGTGGTGTGCAGGGTCCCACTGTTGAGATGGAAATAAGCTCACTGTCACGCAGAGGACTGGAGGCGAGCGTACGAAAGGAATCCGGTGACCCCCGCAATATCATTCGCGAACTTGTACAGACCCAGCATGTCTTTCTTGAATTTCTTCCCACACGACACGCAGCGGGCAGAGAAGTTGCTTTGAGCATACCCCGAACCAGATAGATCTATGAATGCTACGTGGTTGTCAGGTACCCCTCACGGTAGCGGGTGATTCAGCGGCGCTTACGTACGACCATCCGATGCTCGCAATATGGGCACTGGATCCCCTTGTTTGTTACGGCTGCTGCTGCGTCCCATGGGTCATACGGGGTATTTGTGCGGTGCTCCCAGTTATGGACTCGATCAGGGTGGGGTGAGATGGTAATGAAGATATCAGGAGATCCCTGAAACGTCCTTCAGCGGGAGGGACGCCATTAGAGAAAGCCACATACAATATTGGTGGCGAGATATTCCGTGAGGCGTGGTAAGTGGGCTACCGCCGATATATGCGCCGTATCTTCAGCATACCATCTATTCAAGAGGTTATTCGGGGCCAAAGACCCATAAGAACGTCATACATTGGGTTGAGGAGATAAGCGTGCCAGACCATGAGCACATCGACCGGTGGGAGAGCCAACTCAAGGTTCGTGAAACACCATTCGCCTAGGCTGCGGCACCAACGCTCAAACCTAAGAAGGATATAGGACGAGGTTCGAAAAGATGCAACTTGTCAAACGAACCTCTCGACTGCGATGCTCACGAACCAGCCCCAACGTTTCTCCGGTTCCATTTCGCGAATGTTCCTCGGAAACCGGGGCTCGTCGTCGGATTCTACGGCCACCCGGAGGCTGTGAAATGCATGCAACATGGAGAGGTGTCCTTTGAGTTGTTGGGGTTGGATGAACAAATCGACATTGCGGCGACCAATATTGAATGTCTCAGGAAGCGTATACCGTGGTGGAGGTGCTTGTACAGCAGTGTAAGGCGGAGGGACTGACATGGGATACTAAGAACCAGGACGCTGAAGACTCAGAGGGGATTGTGGAATGAGATTATCGAGCATCCGTGATGATCCGTCGGTTCAAGTATATACGGAATGTGGAGGCCGTGCACAATTGCAGTATCAAGTCGTCTGCTTTGAATTGGCTGGGTATAGGAAATTCGGGTGAACTCGGGAAGCAGAAGTTCTATGACGCGGAAAATCCCGATGCTAGCGCCACTGATGGTAGCCGTCGCAGCAGAGCCCGATACAGATTCAGCGTTTCATTCGACCATGATGTCTACAATGTAGAACGATCGGGTGATCCAGACCAGACCAACATCATTACAATTTAAAGATACCAAGACCAAGACCAAGACCAAACGCGCCTGTCACCGACAAACCCATTCCTACATACCATGACGTGAACCCAGCGCTCGTGCGACTAGATTATATATACTTGGAACAGATAGCAGTACCACTTCTTTGCAAGTCCGATACTCCAGTGTGTGCAAAGTAGCGAAGAGAACGCAAGGTTAGAAATAACAAAAAGGTAGAAAGATAATATTAAAAAAATTAAAATTTCCTGCAACCGACGACTCAGGCATTCAATGCACAGTGGAAACATTAGCCGTCTTTTCATGTTCGCTCTCTTGCGAGATCGAGACAGTGTGCTGGGGTTCGCGGCTTCCGCCGGTCGCAGTGTTGTTGTACTCTTGCCGAGGTAAGAGCTCAGCCTCGATCCCGACATAGTCGTAGGCGAATTCGCCCATCTCGGCGTCGTCGACGCCAATGATCTCGGTCTCTTCGTCGCAACGAAGACGGAGGAAAGGAATGTAGTGCATGACCCACAAAATAATGGTCTGCAGAAAAAGTAGATCGGTCAGACAATCGAGTCAACGTCGTACGCAAGAAACCGACTCACGGTCATAACGAAGGAGTAAGAAAGGCCAGATGCCGAATCTGCCAGTTGAATTCCGAGCTGTTTGTAGTTATGATCGAGCCAGCCCCCAGGAATTGTAGTTATTCCATCAGCGCCCGCGATAGCTGCCTCAGCAAAAAGACCAGTAAGCAAATTGCCAACAACTCCACCGACAGCATGCGAAGCAAAGATCTATTATTCAGCGGGTGAGCACTAGCTGGAGCGATTGATTTGAGAACCCACGTCGAGAGTGTCGTCATACTTGAAGAGGAACTTCAACTGGGTGGCGAAGTTGCAAACTGTACCAGCCATGAAACCGAAGAGTACCGCGGCCGGGGAACCAACAAATCCAGAAGCAGGGGTGATGGCAACGAGACCGGCGATGGCACCAGAGCAAAATCCAACAGCAGACCACTTGCGTTCCAAGCGCCAATCCTGACAAGTGTTGTTAGGATAACATAACTCAGCTACCGAGAAATGCTCACCCAGAGCATCCAAACAAGGCCACCAACGCTAGCAGCCAAGTTAGTGACAATGCAAGCCTGTGTAGCACGATAGTTGGCGGACAGAGCCGAGCCGCCGTTGAACCCGAACCAGCCAAACCAAAGGAAGCATGTGCCCAGGATAACGTAGGTGGTGTTATGGGGCTTGTAAGCAAGTCGCTCTGTACCGTAACCACGACGCTTTCCGAGATAAAGCGAGATGGCCAGTGCTGCGGTGCCAGAAGAGATATGGACAGGTGTGCCGCCGGCGAAGTCGAGCCCTCCTAGGATGTACGACCAACCCTGAGGGTTCCAGGTCCAACACGCGATCGGGTCATAGACCAACGTCGACCACACGAACACGAACACGAGCAGAGGCCCAAGACGGCTCCGCTCTGCCACTGCGCCGATAGCGATCATTGGGCTATGCAAGGCAACGTAAGTTGTGATGTCCAATCGTATGAGGAGAACGGATGGCGTACGTGATAGCAGCAAACATGAGCTGGAAGACACAAAACACGATAGCAGGTACGCGGGGACTGCCAGCAGACGGCTGGGCAAACACATTGATAAGAGC
>JBBPTD010000541.1:0-23109 GCA_038093895.1 Boletus aff. mottiae
TCCCTACACCTATCGCCCTTACCGGACGAATCTTTAACCCTCCCCTTCCACCACCCCACGTCCCCATGACTACTAAACCCACTGAACTTCATCTTGGTAACCCCGAACCCTTCAATGGGTCCCCAGAAACAGCCAACAATGACTGAACACTGTTCATTTCTATCTCAAAGTAAACAAATCAGTCTATAACAACAATGACAAACAAATTGCCTTTGCTCTCTCTTATATAATGAAAGGATCTGCCTTGGTCTGGGCAAATACTTTCAGACAGCAAGCAGTTACTACTACCTCCATTAACTTCGGAACCTTCATTGACTTCTGCAAGTCATTCAACAAATCCTTCGTACTCAAGAACACCATCACCAATACCATCTCTTGGCTATCCAATACCCACATGAACCCCCATCCCAAGAAGAAAGGAGAATATTTCCCCACCCTCACTGCCTACACCACCAGTTTCATTAGTAATGCCACCCTTGCTAATATCACCAATGAAAATGTCCTGATTGGATTCTACTCCATTGAACTTCCCAAACCCCTGATGTGCCACATATACTCCATGGATACTCCCCCCACCACAGCCAAGGAGTGGTATGAGAAGGCCTCCCACTTCCATACCCAGTTCGAAAGAGCCAGGGAAGTCGCTCACCTTCACACAGTAGGATCTCAAAACTTCTACTGCTCCTACAACACCCCCACTCCCACTCCTACTAAAAACCCCAATGCCATGGACATAGATGCAGTCCATGTTGCCAAGCTCACTCCTGAAGAGCGAAAGCGATGCATCGAGAAAGGACTTTGCTTCCACTGCTGAAAAAGCAGACATCTTAGCAATAAATGTCCCCACTTTCCCTCTAATGGATGAAAGGGAAAGAAGATCCAGAAAGTCTCCATGGACGATCTCCCAGAGTTAAAAGAGACTGAAGACAATAACAAAGAAGAAGAGGTGGCTGTATGAAAGGTTTACTTCTCCTGGGATTTTTGAAAAGGAGAACTCATTCAACACAAGTTTCTCCTTCCCTTACATGTGCATCTGTAGTTGTATCCTCCTCCTTGAAAGCAATGAAACTCCCCATTCAGCTTATCAATCCAGATTGCACTACCAAAGTTGTCGATGCTTGCGCCCTGATTGACAGTGGTGCTAACATATTGTGCATTGACTGGGATTTTGTTCATAAACACAAACTTCCCACTAAGAAACTCTCCAAACCCATCCCCATATGAAACATTGACCAATCCATAAACAAGAGAGGAGCTATCCACTTCACCACTACCCTGTTCATTGATATCGAAGGAATTGCTCAAAAGATCCTCTTCTACGTCATGCACTGTGGAAACAAAAATGTTATCCTAGGACTACCCTGGCTTCAAAAAACCAACCCTACCATTGACTGGGCTCGCCAAACTATCTCCATCCCTGAATCATCTGATGAATCCTCAGAACTCTACCAAACTCACACCATGAACCAATTGTCCCACAGAATCCCAGAAACCCCTCCCCGACCCCCTCGACATCTTAATGTCCATGCAGTACATGACATACACCTCTATGAATATCTCAAATACAAAACAGAATCTCAGTTTTGTCAATGAGCTAAAGAAGCATATACCATCAACTGCATCATCCACCCCATTCCTCTAGGCTCCCCCATCATCATGAAACTCACCACTGCCACCAAACTACCCATGGCCACCGAGAAGGCTACACCTGCAGTTTCACTTCCTTCCAAATATAAGAAATACTCCTCAGTGTTCTCTAAAGAAACTGCAGACCACCTTCCACCCTCTTACCCGTATGACCATGAAATTAACCTCGACAACTCCTTCATACCCAAAGTTGGGAAAATGTACCCCCTATCACCCAATGAACAGAAAGCCACCAAAGACTTCCTCAAAGAAAATCTCTGTGCCAGAAAGATTCAACCCTCCAACTCCCCTCAAGCCTCACCATTCTTCTTCATCAATAAGAAGGATGGGAAGCTTTGTTCCTGTCAAGACTACCAATACCTCAATGAACATACTGTTCGCAATGCCTACCCACTTCCCCTAATCTCTGACCTCATTGACAAACTCAAAGACGCTAAGGTCTTCACCAAGTTTGACATATGATGGGGATATAACAATGTCTGAATCAAAGATGGACACCAATGGAAAGGAGTGTTCATCACCCATAAAGGACTCTTCAAACCCCTGGTCATGTTCTTTGGCCTCACCAACTCCCCCACAACCTTCCAACAATTCATGAATGACTCGTTCTGCAACATGATCTCTGAAGGGTGGTTTGTCATCTTCATGGACGATCTCCTCATCTTCTCCCCTGACGAGGCCACTCACATTGAATGAACCAAACAAGACCACTCACATTGAATGAACCAAACAAGTTCTACAATGAATGGAAGAACTCAATCTTCACCTGAAGCTTGAGAAATGTTCCTTCGCAGTCAACAAAGTAGAATATCTAGGAATGATCGTCAAGCCTGGACAACTTGCTATGGACTCCATCAAACTCAAAGGAATTGCTAACTGGCCCACCCCAACCAAAGTAAAGGAAGTCCACTCATTCCTTGGCTTTGCCAATTTTTACCGATGATTCATCTCCGATTATTCCACTGTCGCATGTCCCCTCATCAATCTCACCAAAAAGAACTCTGGATGGAACTGGACAGAAGCTTGCCAAAAGTCCTTTGATGCTCTAAAGGAACTATTCCTCTCCAAACCAGTCCTTCATCTCCCCAATCCCTCCACTCCCTTCACAATTGCTACCAATTGAAACGACTGAAGTCCTAACACAAGTCGAGTAGTCCTATAAGCGCTTGCTGGAGACTATGCTGTTGTCAATGAAGATCTATTAGGCTTGTTAGGCCTCAAGGAAGGACTAAGGGAAACAACAGGAGATATAGACTAAGGTCTATACTACTATGAGTACGACTATATATACTAAGAGAGACTGTGCACAGACCATGCTATGCTAGACTATAAGTAGTAACTAACCGTGACACTGGGTACCATGAGGCATAGATAAGCACTGCCTAGATAAGAGGTCTTAATGCTATTGGATGATAAGAGGAAGTGAGTCAAATGGAAAAGCATGAGGCGAGCATAAGGGTAACATAAGTACAACATGTGTTGCACAGCTGAGATAAGGTCATGTGACTAGCACGTGACTAGAGTCTAGAGTGATCCATGATTACGTGACTTGATAAGATAAGGGTTATCTGCTAAGAGTTTAGCTATGTTGTAAGTGATAAGTCATATCGTTGAATTGCGAGTTATAGCATCTGTAACACCAATGCTTCAAAATACACCTTGGGAGCTATTCTTTTGCAGACTGATGTCAATGGCGATTGGCACCCCTGCTCTTATCTCTCAACCTTGTTCTCCCCTGCAGAATGAAACTACAATATTTATGACCATGAACTTTTAGCCATCATCCAAGCTCTCAAGGCGTGGCGTTACTACCTTCATGGCTCCCCCTTCTCCGTCCAGGTCTTCACTGATCACAAAAACCTCATATACTTCTACCAAGCACAGAACCTCAACCAACATCAAGCATGTTGGCTTCTAGATCTCGCAGACTTTGACCTAAAAATGATCCACATCCCTGGCTGCCTTCTTGCTGGCCCTGATGCCCTATCCCACTGCCCTGACCTCCATCCTGACACCCCGGATAACACAGGAACTGTACTCCTCCCAGACACCCTCTTTGTCCATGTCATTGACGCCGCTTTGCATTGGAAGGTCTCATCCTCCTCCAAGGATAATCCCCTTGTTCTGAATGCTCTGCACACGCTTGACAGATCAGTACCCCCTGCATTCCATTCCAGGTTGTCTGATTGGGCCTTTGACAAAGGCACCCTTACCTACCAAGGTCATGCCTATATTCCCCCTGATGAATCCCTTTGCCGCTCCATTGTATCCCATTGCCATGATCATGCTTCTGCTGGTCACTCTGGTTATCTCAAAACCCGGCAACTCATCGCCACTGAATTTTGGTAGCCTGGTCTTGCACAGTTTGTTTGCAAGTATGTGGAAGGATGCTCCTCCTGCCAACAAGCCAAAGCAAACACCCATCCCACTGTCCCCTCTACTTCTCCAATCTGTTCCTTGACCTCTCACCCATTCCAGCATATTTCTTGTGATCTCATCACCGACCTTCCCCCTTTCACCAGCTTTAATTCCCTTTTGGTCATGGTCAACCATGGCCTTACTGAGGGGGTAATTCTTTGTTCCACAAAGAAAACTGTTTCCACCCAAGGCATTGCCATGCTCTTTTTCCACAAGGTTTACAAACACTTTGGGCTATATGACAAAGTTATCTCTGACTGAGGTCCCCAATTTGCCTCTGCCTTTGCAAAAGAGCTTGGAAAACTCCTGAACTATGACCTTGCCCTCTCCACCACTTATCATCCTCAAATGGATGGCAAAATTGAATGTGTAAATCAGGAAGTTGAAACCTATCTGCATATCTATTATGGAAATAACCCTACCTCATGGTCTGAACACATGACCCACGCCAAATTTGCTCATAATCACTGCATTCATTTGGTGACCAACCAATCTCCATTTTATCTCATGATGGGATATGAACACCGTGCCCTCCCCACCATCATACCCGACTCCCATCTCCCTGCTGTAGAATCCTGCCTCAAAGAACTCACCACTGCAAGAAATGAAGCTCTTGCCGCCCACAAACTCGCTTGCCAAGTAATGGCAGCTTGAGGAAACTGAGGTTTCATTCCATTCTCTAAGGGAGACAAAGTATGGCTGGAAGCGAAGAACCTGAAATACCACTCTCCCACTCCAAAGTTTGATCTGAAGAAAGAAGGACCCTTTGTCATCACCAAGGTCTTATCTCCCCTCACTTACCAACTCCACCTTCTGAAAACTTGGAGAATTCACCCTGTCTTCCATGCTTCTCTCCTATTGCCCTATTGCAAAAACAGCATACACGGCCCGAACTTCCCTTCTCCACCACCTGATCTTATCCAAGGAGAAGAAGAATATGAAATAGAGAAGATCCTATGCCACCGCAGCCCCTCTTCTCACTACATGTTCCTAACCCGATGGAAGGGCTACTCTGCAGAAGAAGACTCTTGGACCCCAGAATGGAACTTGAAAAATACAAAGTCTACTCTCTTAGATTATAAAAAGCTTCACCCCTCCATCTTCTCTCCTCAATAGTGCCTTCCACTACAAACACCATGTCCTCCCAACAGACCTCTCTTACATCCGAATCCTCTGTCACCACTTTGACACCACCTTCTCCTTCTTCCACACTCACTGATCCTGGATGGGGCTCTAACCCCATCGATGCCATTGAACCCCCCACCTGCAAAGTTACCTTCCATGTCACCCCTGACGAAACTGTGTCTATGTCTATCCCCATTGCCCATCCTGTTCCCCAATCCCCCATCACTTCTCCTTCTGTTCACTTTGCTCCCCCTCCTATGTGTTACGCTTGGCCCGGGTAGGGATGAGCGTAGCCTCGAAAGACTAAGGTTCGAAGGTTCAATGAGATAGCGTGCACTTAATGGTAGCACGAAGTCCAAGGAAGACGTTCCACTAGGGAACACGAGGGTTTCAATGTTTCGAGGGTTCAGAGGTTCAAAGCGACTGGTCGAATGCCAGAAGGAGCTTGAGACAAGAGAATGGATTCAAGGTATTGATCGAGGAGATCTAAGCTAAAGTACAGTGATAGGTATAGCGGGTTTATATACCCGGTTACAAGACTAAGGGCAGGCATATCAAGGGCAGGTCATAGAACGTGATAGAAAGAGACGGAATGTGGAGGAAGTAATCGCTGACGAAGTAATTGAGATAAGAGATAGGGGACGTAAGCGTTGGTGAGTCAGCGATAAAAGAAATAGCGTCCATGTAGAGAATCGAACGGGCGAGTTCGATGTAAGTACAAAACGAGTACAGAAAGGTGTAAAGAAAAGAGAAAGAATGAACGAGTACAGAAAGGTGTAAAGAAAAGAGAAAGAATGAACGAGTTGTAACACTATGCCTAGCCTGAGACCCATCCTCGCCATCAACATTCCCATCTATGCCAATGCTGTCAGAGAAGAAACCCCTTCTCCTCGCTACATGAACAATGTTGCTTATTACATCTGCAATACTGGCATGGCAATTCCTATTGACTCCCACCTTGACATGAACTCCACCTTCCTAGCCTTATATAAGGCATTCCACCAGACTCAACGCCTCTCCCTCGTTACCAACAAGATCACCGCCTTCTCCATGGACCACATGGATCGCAACTGGGTATCGTCTACCCAACAGAACATTTTATGAGAACTCCACCAAGTGATGTATCAAATGGAGTTCAGAGAATTCCTCCAAGACATTGACAGATATGCTGTCGAGCTAGCCACCTCCAGGATTGCCAACTCTGGAACTTATCCTTTACAATGTGAGGATGATAGTTTCTCATCCCCTTCTTACCACTTGGCATGCTCTCCATCCACCCCATCTGCCTCTTCATCTGCCTTGTCTCCTGAGGAACTCCATGCCATGAACGAAGCTGAGAGAACCCATACCCATCAGAGTCAACTGCACTATGGCCACCTCCGCACCCACCCCCTTCTTCCCTTTGACCTGAGATACCGTGACACTTGTTTTCAATGCCACCACCTTGGACATATTCGCCACAACTGTCCAGTATACCAATGCCCTATCATGGGCTGTTGCCAATGGGCCCCAGAACATAGCCAGGTGAATTGTCCCATTGCCACTCGCTGCCCCATTCTCCTCAGTTGACTCTCTGCTACTCATCCCCTGGGACATCAACCCTTAGCTGCTCACATCTCTGGTTGTTCCCATGGAACACCTGCACCTGACTCATTTCGTACCCCCCGATGAGGTTCAAACACCTCCAGCTCTTCTTGTTCTTCCCATTCCTACCAATCCTCCAACTCAGGACAAGGTCTCCCTATCTCTCCTCCTTGCAGGTCTGCCTCCCCCAGGCATCGTACCCCCTCCCCAGAATTAGATGATGTCATTGATGAAACCGGCTATGCCAACATTACAGGCTCTCCAGGATACTCATGTGCTGGCCTTTGAATGCCTTTTGATGTGGTCTCAGGTCTAACATGGGGGTAATGTTACGACTTGTTCTTTTCCTTCTTTTCTTTTATGCTTTTACACTCATACTCATATTGAACTCGCCAGTTTGATTCTCGACTCAGGACACTATTTCCTTTATCACTGACTCATCCACACTTATCTGTTATCTCACTTGCTTCATCAGTGATTACTTCCTCCACCTCCCATTCTATTCTATGACTCTCTGTACCTGCCCTCACTATGCCTACCCTTAACCATGTAACCGGGTATATAAACCCATGATACCTATCTCTTGTACCTTAGCTTAGATCTCCTCGGTTCACACCTCGGACTACCTCAAATCCACTCTACTTGTCTCAAGCTCCTTCTGGCTATAAGTCCAGTCACTTTGACCCCTTGAACCCTTGAACTCTTGCACTCTTGTGTTCCCTTGAGGAACGTCTTCCTTGGACTACGTGCTACCATTAAGTGCACACTCTACTCTTTGAACCTTTGACTTAGTCTTTCGAGGCTACACTCATCCTTACCCAGGCCAAGCATAACACCTCTCCATTAATAACAGATGAGCTGCCATCATAGGATTCAGGGGTTGTGGCAGGGCTTATATAGAACTGCAGCTGTGCTGATTCTTCTGTTTTCTCCAGATCTGTTGCTGTAGACTTTAGTTCCTGTCATTATGCAGTTGTGGTCCTGAATGGAGTCACTTTTGTTCTTTGTGATTTGGATGATGTAGGGGGTGGTGGTGGTGGGGATTTGTCAGGCTTGGATAATTGTTTCTATTTTTGTCAGGTCAAGTTGGAAGCTGTGCATTAGGTTGTGAAGGGAGGAGCAGTGATGTTTGACATCTCGTTTTGCTGCTCTGCAGATAAGGGGATGTAGTGGATGAGTGGGGGGGTGGGCAGCAATTCTAAGGGTGGCCCTTTGACAGAGGGTTTGGGCATGTTGGGCTAGGGGGATTAGCTTCGCATGGACCTCGGCTATGTCAGTTACTGTGGTGCTGAAGGCACCAGTAATATTTATTGCCACTAGGCACTGTACTCTGCCCAGTCGTTTGGTGGTGCCTAGGGAGCCTCTATTGTGATCGTCTTCCTCCCCAGTGTAGATGGGTTTGAGCCATAGGTCCAGTGCATATAACATTTTTGGTAATGCAACTGATGTGTAGAGCTGTCGTGCTAGAGTGAGGGGAATTCCCTTCAAAGCAAGGGAGATGCAACATAGCTGTAGGACATACGCAGTGCCCTTTCCTATCACATATGTCATGTGTTTTTGCCACCTTAGCCCCTCGTCCAATAAAATGCCCAGAAATCAGTGGGTGTTGGTGGATTTGATGGTTACATTTCTGACAGTCATGGGACGTCTCTCTTTGGATTTGTTCATGAAGAAGTTGATCAGGGTGAATTTAGAGGTTTTGAAGTGTGAGTTGTGGTTGTCGGACCAGTGAAAGCCTCCCTCTGGGTGTTCAAGCATGTCATTTAGTATGATATGGGTGGTGGTGTTATTTGTTCAGGATTTGGATTGCTAGATGGCTAGATTATCTATACACAGTTTATCCTCTGGGCCCAATCTGACTATAAGCTGGTGATAGGATAACACTAACTACCAGATCAAACAAAAGAAAAGTAACAAAGAACTAATCTACTGAGTGAGTGAGAGTACTTAGTCAATTGGATCCCTGGTTGTTCTTCCTTTCCTGACTATTGTCTAAGGAAAAAGGGGTTGGCTTTCTTCCTAGCTATATGTAGATATACTACTAGTCTACTCTACTGCTAAGGTTCTAGTGAAAACTAAAGAAATGTAACTAGATATACTAAATATAAAGAAACACGATAACTTGTAAGCCTCACTGTGCTCCAAGTTTTACTGGTGTGATAGGGGCTATAAGCCGAAGAGGGAGCTTATGTAGTGATGTAATTTACACCAACAAAGCATGGGATGATCTCTAGAACTGATAGAGATATAGACTAAACAGTAGTAAAATGCCTAATATAATGTTAGCTATGATTCCTGGAAATCTGTAGTGGCTATGCTACTGTGTAAAGCGTGGGAAAATACTAGATATGGCTCTCAGTTCACACACAATATTGGTTAATCAATCAACCTTTCTATTGGGCAACTGGAGTGTATCTGAGTCACAAGGTAAAGCAGGTGATTCCTAATGCTGGTGTTTCCAAGTATTCCTAGGCTAGATTTACTTAGGTTACGAATGGCAGTGTTTGCCCACTCAGGAACAAGATTAGGTAATCTGGTTTGGTACTGTTTTCTGCTTAGTACAGGCTACCAAAAGGGGGACTAGCTAAGTCTTATCTCAGACTAGTCTAGCAATTCTACATAACTACTGTGGCTAGATTGCTAATGAAAGAGCTATGTATTAAACTCTCTCTAAATGAGCTCCAAATCTGAAAGCTTCTGTGAGCTTTCCAAGCTGGACTGCTTCTTTTCTTGGTGACCAAATCCACTCCTTATATACATATTTACATGTGGCTGTGTTACTATATATGGACACATCTGGGCTGTGCACTTCTACTCTGGCTTACTAACCACAAGTGATATAATTGGTTGACCAAGATGATGATTACTAAGGCTAGGAATGGTGGCTGTGCACAGGGGCCAGTGGTTTTGCACAGGTATAAGGCTATGTGTTCCCTTGACAATGCTGATACCTTATAATTTTGTAAATAGAGCCACACCAAATCCAATGCTGTGCTGGAATCAGGATCCAGTCAGAGAGGTATCCGTCAAATGAGAGTCTTGTGCAGCAGCCTTGGGGTACTCTTTCTGTGAAGTCTATTAATGATAGTGGTACTTTCCTTTTACACATGTTATAGAGGAGGCAGTCAGTTACTGTGTTGGGGAAGGCACCTTCAATGTCCAGAAACAGGACAGATACTACCTTCTTCACTCTCCAAGCATTCTTTACTGCAGCTTTGAGCAGGTGAAGGGAGTCTGTGGTGGAACGTCCCGGTCGGCCTCCAAAGTGGGTAGGGGGGAGTAGGTTGTGTTATTCGAGTAGGTGGATGAGTTGGTCAGCGACCACTGCAGTCAGAAGTTTGCCAGTGGTGTTGAGGAGAGCGATTGAGTGGTAGGCTTTAGGGACCATGTAGTCTGGTTTACCAGGTTTGCATAAGACTACTGTTGTAAACACTCTCCATGGATCGAAGTAAGTTTTGAGCAAGAAGATGGCATGAAAGAGACATAGCATTTGTGGGACCAGAGCATCAGAGCATCATTTGAATATGATGTTTTTGATGCTGTCTGGTCCCAGGGCTTTCATTGGGCTGAGGTTATTGATGCATCTCTCTATTTACTCCACGGTGATGTCTCCCAGATCTGGGACTGGGTCAGGATATTCGAACTTGGGGGGGACTGAAGACATGAGTGGGGGGGGAAAGAAGGTTGACACCAAGGTTGTGCTCTTTTCATCGTTGGTGTCTGCCATTTGTGGTATCCCTTTGGAGTTTTTGAATTTCAGGGTTGGTATCCTGGAGGGGCTGCTATTTGAGGGTGTAGAGTTGAGATATTTGTTGGCTATCCATATCTCCTCACTATTGATGTTGTCAAGCCAGTCGAACCAGTGTTCTCGTTTTGTTTGTTTGAGTGTTTTGGTGTAGTTGTTACATTGTATATGGTGGGCTTTGTGGGAGAGGTGGTTAGGGATGGCTCTTATTTGGAAGGATAACAAGGCAAGCTTAGTGGTTTCCTTTCTCATATTCAATAGTTCTCTGGTCCACTACCTTTTTGAGTGTAGGCTGGGGTGGGAGAGAGGTATGTGAGTATGTATGGTGGACAGGATAGCATTGGTGATGCCTTTGGCAGTTCTCTGAAACTCTGATTCAGAGACTATAGGATTATCAGTGGAGAAGGGGGCTAGGGCCATAGCTAAGGTTTCATTAAATTTTTTCCAGTCAACATCATTGTAGTTACGAGTGGAATGATCCTCATGATGAGGTGTGTGTAGGTCTAGAGAGGTGAGAATGGGGACATGGTCAGTGCAGGGACCACATTTGGCTGGGTCTGTGTAGCAGTGAGTAAGTTGTTCAGTTGTGACCTCTGTACAGAACACATTGTCAGGCCTTGTCCAGTTTTTTGTTGTCATTGCTTCTAGTGTTGGTGTGTCTTTAGGTAACGCCATAACGAGGCCATAGTTGTAAGTTGAAGGTTTCAAAGAGATAGCGTGCACTTAATGGTAGCATGGAGTCTGAGGAAGACATTCCACAAGGGAACACTGTTATGACTTGCTCCCACCTTTTTCTTTTTCCTACACTTTCACATTTGTACTTATATCGAACTCACTAGTTCGACCCTCAATGTGGACACTATTTCTATTATCACTGACTCACCCATGCTTACTCTTCCTATCCCTTATCTCACTTGCTTCGTCAGTGATTACTTCCTTCACTTTCCATTCTGCTCTATGACTTTCCTTGACCAGCCCTAGTTATGCCTGCCCTTAGTTATGTAACCAGGTATATAAACCCATGATACATATCTTTTGTACTCTAGCTTAGATCTCCTCGATTATCACCTCGAATCTATTCCCCTTGTCTCAAGCTCCTTCTGGCTATTGACCAGTCACTTTGAACCTTGAACCCTCGAAACCTTGAAACCCTTGTGTTCCTCTGTGGAACATCTTCCTTGGACTTCGTGCTACCATTAAGTGCACACTATCTCTTAGAACCTTCAGCCTAGTCTTTCAAGGCTATGCTCGTCCCTACCTGGGCCAAGCGTAACAAACACAATGGTTCAGAGGTTTCAAGGTTTCAAGGGTTCAGAGCGACTGGTCAATAGCCAGAAGGAGCTTGAGACGAGTACAATGGATTCAAGGCGATAATCGAGGAGATCTAAGCTAAAGTACAAAAGGTAGGTATCATGGGTTTATATACCCAGTTACATGACTAAGGGCAGACATAACTAGGGCAGGTCATGGAAAGGCATAGAACGGAATGGAAAGTGAGGGAAGTAATCACTGACAAAGCAAGTGAGATAAGGGATAGGAAGAGTAAGTGTGGGTGAGTCAGCAATAAGAGAAATAGTGTCCACATCGAGGGTCGAACTAGTGAGTTTGATACAAGTACAAATGTGAAAGCGTAGGAAAAGAGAAAAAAAGTGGGAGCAAGTCATAACATTACCCCTGTACTAGCCCTGAGACCATGTCGAAAGGTAATCAGAGGCCCATGCAAGAATACCCCGGGGAACCAGTGATGTTAGCATAGCCAGTTTCATCAATGACATCATCTAACTCTGGGGAGGGGGAGTGTTACGCTTGGCCCGGGTAGGGACGAGCGTAGCCTCGAAAGACTAAGGTTCGAAGGTTCAAAAGATAGCGTGCACTTAATGGTAGCACGAAGTCCAAGGAAGACGTTCCACTAGGGAACACAAGGGTTTCAAGGTTCGGAGATTCAGAGGTTCAAAGCGACTGGTCGAATGCCAGAAGGAGCTTGAGACGGGGAATAGATTCAAGGTGATGATCGAGGAGATCTAAGCTAAAGTACAGGGATAGGTATAGCGGGTTTATATACCCGGTTATAAGACTAAGGGCAGGCATATTCAAGGCAGGTCATAGAACATGATAGAAAGAGATGGAATGTGGAGGAAGTAATCGCTGACGAAGCAATTGAGATAAGAGATAGGGAGAGTAAGCGTAGGTGAGTCAGCGATGAAGGAAATAGTGTCCGGGTCGAGGATCGAACAAGCGAGTTCGGTATTAGTACAAGACAAGCGCGAGAGAAGTGTAAGAAGAAGTGAAAAGAAAAGAGTAAGTTGTAACAGGGAGCAGTGTCTGGGGGAGGCAGACCTTCAAGGAGGAGGGATGGGAAGACCTCGTCCTGAGTTGGAGGACTGGTAGGAGCGAGAAGAACAAGACGAGCTGGAGGACATGTTTGAACCATGTCAGGGAGTACAAAACAAGTCAGGTGTGGGCGTTCCGCAAGAGCGACCAGAGATTCGGGCAGCCAAGGGTTGATGTCCCAGGGGACAAGTGGTGGAGAGCCGACTGAGGAGAACAGGGCGGCGAGTGGCGATGGGACAGTTTGCCTGACTATGTCCTGGGGCCCATTGACAACAGTCCATGACAGGGCATTGGTATACTGGACAGTTATGGTGAATGTGTCCAAGGTGATGGCATTGAAAGCATGCATCGTGGTATCTCGGGTCGGAAGGAAGAAGGGGGTTGGTGTGGAGGTGGCTGTAGTACAGTTGACTCTGGTGGGTATGGGTTCACTCAGCTTCATTCATGGTGTGGAGTTCCTCAGGAGATAAGGCAGATGAGGAGGCAGACAGGGTAGATGGGGAGTGTGCCATATGATAAGATGGAGATGAGGAGCTTTCATGTTGTAAAGGATAAGTTCCAGAGTTAGTGATTCTGGAAGTGGCAAGCTTGATGGTGTATCTATCAATGTCTTGGAGGAATTCTCCAAACTCCATTTGGTACATGACCTGGTGGAGTTCCCATAAGATGTTCTGTTGGGTCGATGATACCCAATTGCGATCCATGTGGTCAGTGGAGAAGGCAGTGATCTTGTTAGTAACGAGGGAGAGGCGTTGGGTCTGGTGGAATGCCTTATACAGGGCTAGGAATGCGGAATTCATATCCAGGTGGGAGTCGATAGGGATAGCCATCCCTGTATCACAAATGTAATGAGCAACATTGTTTACATAACGGAGGGAAGGGGTTCCTTCTCTAACGGCGTTGGTGTAAATGGGGATATTGACGGCGAGGACAGGTCTAGGGCTGGGTACAGGGGGAGGAGTGAAGCGAACAGAAGGAGAGGTAATGGGGGACTGGGGAATAGGATGGATGATAGGAATAGTCATGGATACGGTTTCGTCAGGAGTAACGTGAAAGGTAACGTTGCGGGTGGGAGGTTCGATGGCATCGACAGGGTTAGAGCCCCATCCGGGATCTGTGAGTGTAGAAAAAGGAGAAGATGGAGTCAAAGCAGTGACAGAAGATTCAGAAGTGAGAGAGGTCTGTTGGGAGGACATGTTGTTTGTAGTGGAAGGTGCTACAGAGGAGAGAAGATGGAGGGGTGGAGCTTTTTATAATCTGAAAGGGCGGACTTTGCATTTTTCAGATTCCATTCTGGGGTCCAAGAGTCTTCTTCTGCAGAGTAGCCTTTCCAGCAGATAAGGAACATGCGGCGAGAAGGGGGGCCGCGGTGGCATAGGATCTTCTCTATTTCATATTCCTCTTCTCCTTGGATGAGGTCAGATGGTGGAGAAGGGAAGTTCTGACCATGTACGTTGTTTTCACAATAGGGTGATAGGAGAGAAGCATGGAAGATGGGGTGAATTCTCCATGTTTTCAGAAGGCAGAGTTGATAAGTGAGGGGAGATAAGACCTTTGTAATGACAAAGGGTCCTTCTTGCTTCAGATCAAACTTTGGGGTGGGATAGCGGCATTTCAGGTTTCTTGCTTCTAGCCATACTTTGTCTCCCTTAGCGAATGGAATAAAACCTCTGTTTCCTCGGGCTGCCATTACCTGGCGAGCAAGCTCATGGGCGGCAAGAGCTTCATTTCTTGCAGCAGTGAGTTCTTTGAGGCAGGATTCTACTGCAGGGATATGGGAGTTGGATATAACAGTGGGAAGGGTGTGGGGTTCATATCCCATCATGAGGTAGAATGGAGATTGGTTGGTTACTGAGTGAATGCGGTGATTGTGGGCGAATTCAGCATGAGTCATGTGTTCAGACCATGAGGTCAGGTTGTTGTTTCCGCAATAGATATGCAGATAGGTTTCTACTTCTTGATTTACATGTTCGGTTTCGCCATTCGTTTAAGGGTGATACACAGTGGAGAGGGTGAGGTCATAGTTTAGGAGTTTTCCTAGTTCTTTTGCAAAGGCAGAGGCAAATTGGGGGCCTCAATCAGAGATAACTTTGTCATATAACCCAAAGTGCTTATAAACCTTGTGGAAAAAGAGCGTGGCAATGCCTTGGGCAATGACAGTTTTCTTTGTGGGACAAAGAATTACCCCCTTAGTAAGGCCGTGGTCCACCACAACCAAAAGGGAATTGAAGCCAGCAGAGGGGGGAAGATGAGTGATGAGGTCGCAACAGATCTGTTGGAATGGGTGAGAGGCTGAGGAACGGATCAGGGAGGTAGAGGGGATGGTGGGATGGGTGTTTGCTTTGGCTTGTTGGCAGGAGGAGCATCTTTCTACATACTTGCGAACAAACTGCGCAAGACCAGGCCACCAAAACTCAGCAGTGACAAGTTGTTGGGTCTTGAGATAGCCAGGGTGACCAGCAGAAGCGTGATCGTGGCAGCAAGACACAATAGAGCGGCAAAGGAATTCATCAGGTGGAATGTAGGTATGACCCTGGTAGGTAAGGACGCCTTCATCAAAAGCCCAATCAGACAACCGGGAACGGAATGCGGGAGGTATAGATCCATCAAGTGCTTATAGAGCATTCAGAACAAGGGGATCATTCTTGGAGGAGGATGAGACCTTCCAATGCAAAGCGGTGTCGATGACACAGACAAAAAGGGAGTTGGGGAGCAGTATAGTTCCTGTGTTATCTGGGGTGTTGGGATGGAGGTCAGGGTGGCAAGACAGGGCGTCGGGACTGGCAAGAAGGTGTCCAGGGACATGGATCATTTTTAGATCAAAGTCCGCAAGATCCAGAAGCCAACGTGCTTGACATCAGTTGAGGTTCTGGGCTTGGTGGAAGTCTGTGAGATTTTTGTGGTCAGTGAAGACCTGGACAGGAAAGGGGGAGCTGTGAAGGTAGTGGCGCCATGCCTTGAGGGCTCGGATGATGGCTAGGAGTTCTCGATCATAGATGTCATAGTTTCATTCTGCAGGGAGAACGAGGTAGAGAGATAGGAGCAGGGATGCCAATCACTGTTGACGTCAGTTTGTAGGAGAATAGCTCCCAAGGCGTATTTCAAAGCATTGGTAGCAATTGCGAAGGGAGCAGAGGGGTCAGGGAGATGGAGGATTGGTTTGGAGAGAAATAGTTCTTTCAGAGTGTTAAAGGACTTCTGACAAGCTTCTGTCCAGTTCCATCCAGAGTTCTTTTTGGTGAGATCGATGAGGGGTCATGCGACAGTGAAGTAGTTGGAGATGAATCGTTGGTAAAAATTGGCAAAGCCAGGGAATGAGCGTACTTCCTTTACTTTGGTTGGGGTGGGCCAATTGGCAATTCCTTCAAGTTTGACAGGGTCCATGGCGAGTTGTCCAGGTTTAACAATCATCCCCAGATATTCCACTTCTTTGACTGCGAAGGAACATTTTTTGAGTTTCAGGTGAAGATCAAGTTCTTCCATTTGTTGAAGAACCCTTTTGGTTCGTTCGACGTGAGTGGCTTCGTCTGGGGAGAAGATAAGGAGGTTGTCCATGTAAATGACGAGCCATCCCTCAGAGATCATATCTCGGAACGAGTCATTCATGAATCATTGGAAGGTCGTGGGGGAATTTGTGAGACCAAAGAACATGACCAGGGGTTTGAAGAGTCCTTTATGAGTAATGAATGCCCCTTTCTGTTGGTGTCCATCCTTGATTCGGACATTGTTGTACCCCCATCATACATCAAACTTGGTGAAGACCCTCGCATCTTTGAGTTTGTTGACGAGGTCAGAGATTAGAGGGAGTGGGTAGGTGTCGTGAACAGTATGTTTGTTGAGGTATCAGTAGTCTTGACAGGGACGGAGCTTCCCATCCTTCTTATTGATGAAGAAGAATGGTGAAGCTTGGGGGGAGTTTGAGGGTCGGATCTTTCCAGCGCAAAGATTTTCTTCAAGAAAGTCCTCAGTGGCTTTTTGTTCATTGGGGGATAGGGGGTATATTTTCCCAACTTTGGGTACGAAGGAGTCGTCAAGGTTAATCTCATGATCATATGGGCGAGAGGGTGGAAGATGATCTGCAGTTTCTTTAGAGAACACTGAGGAGTATTCTTTGTATTTGGGAGGAAGTGAAACTGTGGGTTTAACTTTTTCAGTGGCCATGGCGAGTTCGGTGGCAGTGGTGAGTTTTGCAATGACAGGGGAGCCTAGAGGAATAAAGCAAGATCCACAGTGGATGATGCAATTAACGGTGTATGCTTCTTTAGCTCGTTGACAAAACTGGGACTCGGTTTCGTAGTTGAGGTATTCATAGAGGCATGTGTCATGTACTGCATGGACATTCAGGTGTTGAGGGGGTCGAGGAAGTTTTTTGGGGGTTTTATGGGATCATCGGTTCATGGTGCGGATTTGATAGAGTTCCAAAGATTCGTCGGATGATTCAGGGATGGAGATGGTCTGGCGAGTCCAGTCAATGGTGGGGTTGGTTTTTCAGAGCCAGGGTAGTCCTAAGATGACATTTTCATTTCCACAGTGCATGACATAGAAGAGGATTTTGTGGGCAATTCCTTTGATGTTAATGAACAGGGTAGTGGTGAAGCGAATAGCTCCCCTTTTGTTCGTGGATTGGTCGACGTTTCATATGGGAATAGGTTCGGGGAGTTTCTTGGTGGGGAGTTTGTGTTTGTGAACAAAGTCCCAGTCAATGCAAGATATATTGGCACCACTGTCAACCAGGGTGCGGGTGTTGACGACTTTAGAGATGTGATCTGGATTGATAAGCTGAATGGGGAGTTTCATTGCTTTCAATGAAGAGGATACAACTACAGAAGCACATGTAAGGGAAGGAGAGACTTGCATTGAACAAGTTCTCCTTTTCAAAAATCTCAGGAGAAGTGAACCTTTTGTATGGCCACTTCTTCTTCATCATCATCTTCAACCTCCTTTAACTCTGGGAGATCGTTGATGGAGACTTTCTGGACCTTCTTCCCCTTTCGTCCAGAGAAAGGAAAGTTAGGACATTTATTGCTAAGGTGTCCGCTTTTTCAGCAGTGGAAGCAGAGTCCTTTCTTAATGCATCGCTTTCGCTCTTCAGGGGTGAGCTTGGTGATGTGGACTATGTCTACATCCATGGTGTTGGGGTCTTTGGGAGTGGGAGTTGTTGAAAGGACACATACTTACAGTCACGTGACCTTATATTAAGTAAGCATTACAAAGTGTATATAAGACTTGACTGAGTCTGAATAATATATATCTCTCTTGACCAGCAACCGCTATCATCTCTGAGAACCCAACCCCATCCAAGGTAAGTATCCCTAGAGTAGATTCCTTAGTAGCCCATGCGGCAATGCCGGCTACTAGCTATTGCAACAGGTTATGAGCCCCGCAGCTCTGACGATGCGGTTTACCACTTGTCATCTGCTCATGGGTGAAACCCTTGGACATAGGCCGTTCTGTGTGGAAACACCGAATGCTCTTTGATGCGGCAACGCTCAAGAGCAGCAGCCATCAGACTCTGGATGTAGGGGGTCGCTATGACCCTACATTCTGGAAGCTCTGACTGTTCATTGACACGAATGTTCTCCTCGCTCCCTTTATTGGTTTAAACTGACACGTCATTCTTCTAGAAAAAACTACAAACAATGTCTTCCACCCTCAACACTCTTCCCAAACTCAGTGGCACCAACTACAAACATTGGGCCCAGGAAATGGAAGTGTACCTGCGTGCCACTGGACTTTGGAACAAAGTCATGAACAAGTCGCACCCTGCTGTGGCCGGAGCCACTCTCACCGCTGCTGAGGAAGAAGCCCAAGATAAGTGGGATGAGAACGACAACCAGGCCCTTGGCTCCATTCGTCTCTGCCTTGATGCTGCCATCGCCGGCAACTTCACCACCATCATCGTAGCTAAAGACCTCTGGGACAGCCTTAAGGCCAAGTACGAAACTGCCTCCCTCGCTTCCGCCTACACTGAGTGGAAGATCATGCTCGGGATTACCTTCCCCGACAACAACCACCCTGGCCCAAGCTTCTCTAAGCTGAATGCCAGCTTCGCCCAGCTGGAACAGCTCCAGCACAAAGTGCCTGACAACCTCAAGGCACTTATCACTGTTGCCAAGCTCCCCAAGTACACGAAGACCCTCCATCAGCAGCTCAACACTGCCATCGACCCCGACCCCACCAAGACCAAGGTCTTGACCATGGTGGAATTGGAGACAGTCCTCACCGCTGCTTGGCAGCACTACCTCACCCGCCAGCCTCTGCCCCACACCCAGGCCAACAAGGTTTCTAATGTGAAGTGCCAGCAAGGTGACCCCTCCTTCAAGAAGCAACAGGAGACCTCGTCCGATAAAAAGGATGAGGAGAAGAAAGACAAGGGGAAGAAGCGTCGTCAGGGCAAGCACTCTGAAAAAGGGGAAAAGAAGCACAAGGATCGTGCAGCCACCACCACTGAGTCATCCTCCGCCTCGTTCGCTTTTGCGAACATGCTCCAGGAGCCCGCAGTATTCAGCCCGGCCTCCACCAACTTCACTGAGCCCACTCAGGACCCCCGCACTCTCACACATACTCCTGGCACTGCCCACTATGGGCCCCCTGCCTTCCCTCAGGTCCAAGAAGCCATCTCCCTTGCTTGCCACATTGGAGAAACCCCCACTGTTCAGGTTGTACGCACGCTCGAGTCCATCGTCAAACACTGCCGCCGTGTCCATGCACGGCAACACTCTGCTTTCAATGAGGATGGTGCCTTTGGCACTAGAACCATCCCTCCCAGCCACGCTGGCCCCTCCATGCCCTCTCTTATAGAGCGCATAGAGCCTTCCCATATCGTCGAGATTTTCCCTGATTCAGATGATGAAGACATGGTCACTTTTGACTGTGACAACTCTGTCAGCCTTGGTGGGGAAATGGAGGTGGATGATTACATCAAGCAATTCTTCAATGAGAGCTCCCAGTGGCAAGTCCCTCTCTTCTCTTGTCTGTCTCTCACAGGCACTGACGCGCAGTTTTTATCGCCTCAGATAGTATATAATTTGTACGTGCCTGTAGTAGATAGTGACAATGCTACTACTGCTCCTCCCTTCTCCATGTGTGACCTCTGTAAAAAGCAGAAAATAACTAAGAGTAAAGGAAAGGAAAGAGAACATGACAATGCCCTACCCAACGATATGTGGCTCCTCAACTCAGGAGCATCATCACATTACACCCACGATCTAAGCGATCTGGTTGAGTACACGCCATTCTCAACACCAACCTACTCCCAGATGGCAAACGGTTGTGCATCAATAAAAGGAAAAGGTACAGCAATCATTCGCTTCCAAGGAAGACTTGTGCAGTTATTGCCGGTCATTTACATGCCATCATGCACAATAAAGCTCATATCAATGGGTACCTTGTTAACTGACACCTGCATGACACTCCAGACCTCACCCGGTCATATCAATATATTTGATAAATGCACTAAGCAACTGGTACTAGGTTTCCACTCCCATGGCGACACTATGTGCTGGATGCGTCCCCCTGCTGTTCATCCTCAAGCCGACTTATCGTCGATGACCTCTGTGGATTATGAACTCCTCCACCGCCGTTTAGGCCACCCCTCGCGCGATGTGCTCTGCACTGCAAAGAAGCACATCAAAGACTTTCCAGATGTCGATATTCCATCCACCATCCCCATATGCTCTGGTTGTGAGCTTGGTAAACAACCAAACCATACTTTTCCTCATAGCGAGAAGCGTGCAAGCGCTCCCTTTGAGTTAATTCATTCTGACCTCAAATCGTTTGAAATCGAATCATACCACAAGTACAAGTACATGGTCATCTTTTATGATGATTACACCTCCATGGCTTGGCTGGTCCTAATTAAAACTAAGGATCAAATGCTCAAAGCAACCAAGCAATTCCACACCTATGTGCATACTCAGTTCAACGCTGTGGTAAACACTGGCACTCTGATGCAGGGGGAGAATACACCTCCAAAGCTTTTACTGAGTATATGCATGATAATGGCATCCATATACAGCAATCCGCCCCCTATGCTCACCAGCAGAACAGACGCGCAGAATGCCTAATCTGTACCATTATGGATAAAGCACAACCCATGCGACTGCAGGCTTGCCTGCCCGATTCATATTGGGAGTTCACGGTACTACATGCACTACATGTGTATAATCACACCCCATCTCATTGGCTTCAATGGAAAATGCCATCCGAGATGCTCACTGGTGAAAAGCCTACCTTCTCACATCTTCGGGTTTTTGGCTGTGGTGCATACGTCCACTTACCAGTTGAGACTTGCAAAGGCAAATTGCAGCCTAAATCGCAACTGATGATCTACCTGGGTGTTTCCACCAGTAGTGATTCAAACTACCTCTTCATGCGCCCTAACAACGTGCTACACACATTGGCTCACACCATATTTGATGAGCACCTCTTCCCAAGGTGTTCAAAAGCTCAGCCACACCAGCCCATTAACCACCCGCCACATTCTCACTCTCATGATGACAAGTCTTCGGATTCTGATTCTGAACCTTCGGACCAGGAGACAGATGCGGAAATCGCTCCTCCTACTGACCATCGTCACCTGGCCCACAGGCCGATAACTCCACCTCCAGCAGCACCTCCTAGGGTACCTACACCACCACTGGCTCCGCCAGCACCTCCGGTTACCCCTCCTTGTTGTCCGCCTCTGCCTCCACCTGCTCGGCCAGAGCATCCACAGCGAGAGCACCATGCCCCCATCCGTCCCAGAAATGTATATGGGGAGCGCCACGAACCACTAAAGCAGCTTCGAGACATCGAACGCATCTCTGACTGGCGCAGACTCGTTGGAGAAGCACTGGCTGGACCTTCAGATTCACCCATTGTCCCTGGAGGAATGCCCCCATTCCCGACTCCATTGGAGGACGACATGGAATGCATCACCAGGGAAGGGGGAGACGCATTGGTTTCATACCTCTGCAGCCATGCCTTTCTGCTGGAAATAGAACAGTCCAACGTGAATTACCATGAATGGACATACTGCGACATCCTCAAGTTACCACAAGAGGAACAAACACTTTGGCATAAAGCCTGCCATGATGAGTTACAAATACTCAAGGACCGCAAGGTCTATGAAATCGTGGATCGACCCGCAAACAGGAAGGTTATTAAAAACCAATGGGTCTTTGATGTAAAATCAGACGGTAGAAAGAAAGCCTGGCTCGTCGCCAAAGGCTTCTCCCAAGTAGAAGGGATTGATTTCGATCAAATATTCTCCCCCGTCATACGCTTCGAGACAGTGCGGTGCATGCTTGCCCTCACAGCAACAGAGAACTGGTACATCACAGGTCTCGACATCTGATCCACCTATTTATACAGCAAACTGGACGAAGAACTATACATGGACTTCCCTGAAGGCTTTATGCCCCCTCATCTCAAAGGGAAGGTCTTGCGACTACTCTGCACCCTATACGGCCTTAAGCAAGCCAGACTAGCTTGGTGGCACGAGCTCAACAAATCCATGAAAGAACTTGGCTTCACGTGTCTTAAAACAGATGCTAGCCTCTTCATCTATCGCAAAGGCAAAGAGCTCGTCCTAGCAATCATCTATGTAGATGATGCCATCTTCTGTGGCCCCAACAAACCTTTCGTAGACAAGGTCAAGGCTGCATTCATGAAGAAATGGGACTGTCGCGACTTAGGAGAAACACGCAAATTCCTAAAAATGAACATACGTCAAGAAGGTCAAATGATTAAGATAGACCAGCAAGAATACCTCGACAAAGTCATAGAGCAATGTGGCATGACTAATGCAAAAATTGCCAACACCCCTCTCCCTCAGGGCTACTACCCAGAGAAGAATGATCTCCCTGTCCAACCGGAACTTCAGACACGATTCCAACAGGTCATCAGATCATTGCTGTATCTCATGATCGGCACAAGACCTGACATCTCATATGCGGTTACCCAACTCGCCCGCATGTCTGCAAACCCATCAGAAGAGCATCTAGCAAAGGCTCTATATATCTGCCAGTACCTTCTTGGTACCCGAGACTACTCTCTCGTATACAGCAGCAAGACTGGTAAAGGCATCATTGCCTGCACTGACTCTGATTGGGGACAAGACAAAGTCATGTCTCACTCACAAACAGGTTTCTACCTGAAATTCACAGATGGTGTGTTCTTGTGGAACTCACACTTACAAAAGACCACAGCTCTGTCTTCTATGGAAGCTGAGTACATGGCCTTGAGCGACTGTACACGCCAGGCTATTTGGATTCATC
>JBBPTD010000542.1:0-23080 GCA_038093895.1 Boletus aff. mottiae
TTTTCATCCTCGACCTCGTCCAGCCATGCATTTGATGTACACTCTTGATAGCAATGGAAACAGGGTATACACCCTCAAGGTGCGTGTACCCGTTGACCGCGTCGAACCACGGCATTCATGGCTCTGCACAGAAACTGACGGACGAGGGCAGGTTCACAAAGTCTGCACATCCAGGTACGTTGGTAACTTGGACTCTTCTTAGCCTGGCTTCAACCGCCTTTGCGCAGCTCGTTTTTCTCCAGATGACAAATTCTCTCGCCACCGCGTCACTATCAAAAAGCGCTATGGCGTTCTGCCCACTCAACTCCCCTCTAAGCCCATGTAATCATGTAGGCGACTAGCGCCAGTTGGACTGGATCCGAGGAAGGGTTGAGAACACGTCTGGAAAACTTCTGTAATTTCAGTCCCACTTTTGTCCCGGGTAGGCAGACCAAAGAGTTGCTCCTCTATCTGCATGGAAGAGGAAGCCTGGTTGATTGGTGTTTTCTTTTCTACGATGGTGTCCAGCTCTGTTACCATAGCAGTCCGTAGAAATGCCCAATGAGAAAGGAAGAAGCCTGGCATTGTTGGCTTACAAATAACATCGGCCAATGAGAGCGAGACTTCTGAATGCTGCTATCGCGACTCTGCTTCTTGCTTCTTGCTACTCACAACACGAGGTCATACTCGAGAGCTCGACCAATTGACCGCAGGGTGGTCCAGGCGGACCCGAATACAATGACTCGCCTCACTCGATTCATTGCGCCACTTCCACCACGGGTTGGAGAGTGGGAGTGTCCCCACGGCGTGTAATAGCGACCGCGTGACACAGGCAAAGGTGGGAGCGACTCGTAAGCCTGCCAGTGATTGGACGACTCGCGACATAACCAATGTCCCGTTCTTGGGGCTCCGTAGAACTCGCAGCCTGGGTGACTCATGGCATGGCGGTGCGAAAGACGGAAGCCCGTATATGTCATCGTAACCCATCTGACTCAATATGGTGGATGCATGGACGCAGCCAGACAGACGCATTGCTTGAACCGTCGGACCCGAAAGTATCCCGATATCCCAGCAGCTCTCCCGACGGTGAGCCCTCTCATTGGGGTTCCAGCGATACTAAGTGGTCTAGACAAGTAAATTTTTGCAAGGGGCATGCAACACCCAACCCGTACAGTATCAAGCCACCAAGGAGTTGTGACAATTGTGGACTCTGTCGGTCCGAGAACCGCACACAAGATTTTGACTTGGGTCGCATTCAAACCGGTGACTAGATGAAATGGTGTATGGTGACTCGCAGCTGAGCGGATGCTCGGAGACATGCATAATCAGATCGATTCGCCGGCGCTGGAAGGGAAATTTGTAAGCGAGCCATTTTCTATCGGGAAAAGCTTTATATAACTCGCATGCAACTCCCTGCTATCAGTATCTCTATTTCCTCCCCCTTGCACGATCAGCCAACATGGTCGAGGGGCCAGTCACCTCCCCATCCACTGCCAACCAATCACAACACCTCGAAATCCTCGAGGTCGACGCTGCTCCCCATGTTGACATCGAGAAGGCAGAGGACACCTTCAACGAGCTTGCGCGTCAGCTCTCTAGACACTCGGTCCGCATAGATCAATCCAAGCACACCTCGCGAACCGCTTCTACCGTATACAACGGTGACTTGGAAAAGGGTGATGAAGCTGATGGACCCTTTGACCTCCGCGAGTATCTCACCTCTTCCAACGATGCAAATCAAACTGCCGGGATCAAGCACAAGCATGTAGGTGTCACCTGGGAGGACCTTGAAGTCAACGTTATCGGGGGGACTGATCATAAGGCGAGTGCTTCCTTGTTCTTGCTAGCCGATGGCATTCCTCACTGTCCAAACATAGACATACATAAACACGTTTGGAGGTATGTAGGTCTCAGATCGGGAACTCCGATGACTTGATTGAGCTCATCCCTGTCGCGTAGATTCTGTTATTAATTTCTTTCTTGCTCCCTTACTTTGGCTATGGGGTTACATCGTCCGATTCATACCTCATCAACAACCGCCCACAAGGACGATCTTGCACAAGTAAGACGTTATTTCAATGTCTCAGGCTAGCGTTACATAACAATTGTACAAAAGGTCATCTGGCGTCCTCAACCCAAGTGAAATGTGTCTTGTTTTGGGCTGCCCAGGGGCCGGGTGCTCTACCTTCCTCAAAACCATCGCTAACCAGCGGGGCGAATACCCGGGCGTAGCAGGTGACGTTCGCTATGCAGGCATCGATGCCACGGAGATGGAAAAGCATTACAGGGGAGAAGTGGCATATAATCAAGAAGGTGTAGCCGTTCATCTCCGAAGTCGTCTCTCGAGTCTTACCACATAAACCAGCTGATATCCATATATCCACACTGACGGTCGCTCAGACAATGGAATTTGCGCTCTCGACCAAGACTCCTGGGCCAAATGGTCGTCTCCCAGGCGTGTCCCGAAAAGAGTTTGACGCCATGCTTCAGAATACCCTCCTAAAAATGCTCAACATTTCCCACACCTATCAAACCCTTGTGGGGGACGAATTCGTACGCGGTGTATCGGGTGGCGAGCGGAAACGTGTTAGTATTGCCGAGATGATGGCAACTCGTGCCCGCGTTCAGTGCTGGGATAACTCGACTCGTGGCCTAGATGCGTCCACCGCATTGGATTTTGTCAAGAGTTTGCGTATCATGACTGACGTACTTGGTCAGACGACCTTTGTCAGTCTGTGCGTTCCAGAACATCGGGTATCGATTATTTGTTTGACCATCGATTTTAGGTATCAAGCTGGCGAGAGCATCTACGAGTTATTTGACAAGGTCCTCGTATTAGATAATGGCCGTCAGGTGTACTTTGGACCTGTCTCCGAAGCTCGCGCGTACTTCGAGGGCCTGGGCTATCGGTCCCTACCACGTCAAAGCACCCCGGATTATCTAACCGGTTGCACGGACCCTAATGAACGTCAATATGCTGATGGTCGCTCAGAGCGTGACACGCCATCTTCCCCTGAAGACCTTGAGAATGCCTTCTGTGGCTCACCCACTTACGCCAAGCTCCAAGAGTCTCTTGGCGAATTCAAGCTCAATATAGAAACTGAGAAAGCAGATCAAGAAGCTTTCCGTGCTGCTGTCCTCGCTGACAAAAAACGTGGTGTCTCGCGGAAGAGTCCCTACACGCTCGGTTTCATTGGTCAAGTGAAGGCACTGGCCATTCGGCAATTCCACGTTCGTCTTCAGGATAGGTTCCAATTAACGACGAGTTTGGGAATGGACACAGTTAGTCTTACTGTTTCAACGGAGACTGATTCTGATTCTCTCTCTAGATACTGGCTCTGGTCATCGGCGGTGCCTTCCTAAATTTGCCCCATACGGCTGAAGGAGGGTTTACGCGTGGTAGCGTCATTTTCATTGGGATGTTGACAATTTGCTTCGAAGCGTTCGCTGAGGTATGCTTGCCCCCATTGCTTAGAATGCCGACTTGTTTACCGACTCTATTCAGATGCCCACGATGATGTTGGGACGGCCAATAGCAAACAAGCAGATTGGCTATGGCTTTTACCGGCCCAGTGCCTTAGTGTTTGCTAACTTCTTCGCGGATATTCCCTTCTCAGCTGTTCGGGTTTTCGTCTTCGATGTCATCGTGTATTTCATGCCAGGCTTGTGGGTCATCTCCCGGAATCTTGCATCTGTTCTGCCTCATTTTGCTCTCAGGTCACGCTCCGCTGGCGGATTCTTCACTTTTCATTTATTCATTTACCTGACCTATCTCGCCATGCAAGGTTTCTTCCGCACCTTTGGATTGCTATGCGTCAACTTCGATAGCGCCTTCCGTCTTGCTACGTTCTTCCTCTCGAACATGGTTCAGTATACGGGATACATTATACCTACATTCCAGCTGAAGCGATGGCTGCTCTGGATTGTAAGTTGCATTTCGTTCCTTGCAGAAAATCTTCTCACTTGCACACAGAGCTACCTGAATCCCCTGTCCTATGGGTGGGCTGGAGCAATTGAGAACGAATTCATGCGTACGTCGTTGATCTGCGACGGGACGTATATCGTTCCCAGAAATGGGCCAGGAATGACTAAATACCCGTTCGTGATTTTCATCCCTGACGTTGATCCAGAGGCCAACTTACCGTAATAGGGTCAGTTTGGGTCCTTACCAAGTTTGCACCCTCTTTGGTGCACAGCCAGGGAGTGACGTTATCGTTGGCAACGACTATCTGGAGGCCGGGTATGGCATCTCCACTGCGGACATCTGGCGGCGCTATCTGGTTGTCATCATTGGATTCTTGATTTTCTTTTTGTTCATGCAAGTGATTGCGATCGAGTATCTCTCGGTGAGGCTTTTTGGATGAGTCCAATTGATCAAGCGCTCACAGTGTAACAATCTGTAGCCGAAACTGTTTGGCGGTTCGGTCTACATCTACGCCAAGGAAGACAAGGAAACAGGGGTACTCAATGAAATTCAGCGTGAGAAAAAGGCTCGACGCCACGAGAAACTTGATGACGAAAGGACGCAGAAGCAGTCGCAAGATGAAGTCGAGTGCGTCTTTGTAGCCCAAGGCAGCACTGTGTCGTGTGCTGATCCCCGTGTTGCAGGGCCAGTCCCCTAGCACACAGAAGGGCGTTTACCTGGGAAAATGTCAACTATCACGTCCCTGTACCAGGTGGGACGAAAAGGCTCCTTCACGACGTTTGCGGCTATGTTAAGCCTGGGACGTTGACGGCATTGATGGGTGCTTCTGGTGCAGGTGCGTTTGCGCCGCATCGCTTCGAGCCGCAAGTCTGACACGTGTGACAGGAAAAACTACGTGCCTTGATGTCCTGGCGCAGAGGAAAAATATTGGTGTTCTCACGGGTGATATCCTCGTTGATGGCCGGTCCATTGGTGCAGACTTTGCACGCGGAACTGCCTATGGTACGCTCAGCGCCTCTCGCTGCTGGGCTCTCCTGATTGCTATTTATAGCTGAACAAATGGACGTTCACGAGGGAACAGCCACGGTTAGAGAGGCGTTGCGTTTCTCCGCATATTTGCGTCAGCCCGCCGAGGTTCCCATCAAGGAGAAGAACCGCTATGTCGAAAAAATTATTGAGCTTTTGGAACTGCAAGACTTGACTGAAGCGCTCGTGTTTACTTTGAGCGTCGAGGCACGCAAGCGTCTGACTATCGGTGTCGAATTGGCGAGCAAGCCTGCACTCCTTTTGTTCTTGGACGAACCCACCTCGGGCCTGGATGCACAGAGCGCATGGAACTTGGTCCGCTTCTTGCGTAAACTTGCGGATCAGGGACAGGCCATCCTGTGCACCATCCACCAACCTTCGAGTTTGCTGTTCGAGAGCTTTGATCGTCTCTTGTTGTTGGAGCGTGGCGGAGAGACCGTCTACTTTGGCGATATCGGCAAGGACTCGCAAGTCATTCGGGAGTACTTTGCGAGGAATGGCGCATTCTGTCCTACGAACGTGAACCCTGCGGAATATATGCTCGAAGCGATTGGGGCTGGACTGTCACCCAGAGTCGGCCCCCGTGATTGGAAGGACGTGTGGCTTGATTCGCTTGAGTACCAGCAGGTACGCGTTGAAATTAACGACATCAAGGCTCAGGGCTTGGTTATCCCCGTTATCGAGAACAGCCAAACGCGCACATGTATGTTATCGATCTCCGGTCCGATGAACCCTCTTCTAACTCTGACTGTGCAGATGCGACATCATTCTTGTACCAGCTGCGCACCGTCGTCAGGCGGAACAATATTGCGCTTTGGCGTTCTCCCGATTATGTGTTCAGCAGGTTGTTTGTGCATGCATTCTTCTCGTTCTTCATCTCGCTGTCGTTCCTGAACCTGGGACACAGTGTTCGGGATCTGCAGTATCGTGTCTTTGCAATGTGGGTTTCCTCTCTTTCCCAGATCCACGTTTAACGATTACACCCCCCTGTCAGTTTCTGGCTCGTTGTGTTGCCTGCGATTGTTATGACCCAGCTTGAGCCCATGTTCATCTTCAATAGACGTGAGTAGAATCGGTAGCGTGCTGTAAAGCCGTCCTAAAACCATCATCCACAGGAACCTTCATCCGAGAGTCATCAAGTCGGATATACTCACCCTACGTTTTCGCCATCGCTCAGCTCATTGGCGAGATTCCATACTCGATACTGTGTGCGATCGTGTACTGGGCCCTTATGGTGTTCCCGATACACTTTGGGCAAGGTGCTACCGGCCTGAACGGGATTGGCTTCCAGTTGTTGATCACCATCTTCATGGAGCTCTTTGGGGTTTCGATCGGTCAAGTTATTGCGGCATTGTCACCATCCATCCAGATTGCCGTCCTCTTCAACCCCTTTGTCGGCATCGTCCTCTCCTTGTTCTGTGGTGTCACCATCCCGTATCCGAGTATGTCCAAGTTCTGGAGAGACTGGCTTTACCAGCTAGTACCGTACACGCGGACGCTTTCGGCGATGCTGTCGACTGAACTCCACGGTTTGGTCATCAGGTGTGCTTCCGACGAATTCAACGTCTTCAACCCCCCTGCGAACCAGACTTGTCAAGAATGGGGGGGAGACTTTGTCAATGCCTTTGGCGGCTACCTCGATAATCCTCTCGCTACAAATGCGTGCCGCTACTGCCAATACTCGGTGCGTCGCGCTCGTGAGACGTGTGTTCTTTGTGATCTGATGAGTGGACAAGCAGGTTGGAGACGACTTCTTCACGCCGCTCAATATCGCCTTTGACAACCGCTGGCGAGATGCGTTTATCTTGTTCTCGTACTTTGTCTTCAACGTTATCGTGACGATTGGTGCGTCTCCGTTTCCGCGTTGTTTCCTCGCCGTGTGTTGAACTTTTTTCATCTTGCTTAGTTGCATCGCGGTTGCTGCGGTACGCAAACCGGTGATGGGGTGGTTATGCTTGCCATTCGACAGCTTTCTTTACATGTCCCGTTTCCTTTTTCTGTCCTTTTGAGAAACGACGATGCTTTTCTGGGCAAATCACGTTTCCTTCCTGATCACCTCATCCAGCCACACAAGCACGTTCAAATGCACCACCGCCTTGCCACCGCCTTCTAGATCCTATGTACACTGTATCGTTGCTGTAATGTAACCCTGTACAGACAGGCACTATAGCCTGAGATATCACGACCTTGATAAGCATGATGATTTGATGATAGTCGGTTCGCTTGATCGTGGCGCTCCGAGGAAACCGAGCAGGAGCGAACCTCAGGCTGGTCTGTTTAAGCACACGTGCAGCTTCAACGAAAGTCTTTTAATAGCTCATTGCCGCTGTGTTATCGAGCGCATCGTAAACCCACCTCAACACGAAGACGCCAGAGATATCCAAGTCTGATGTATTTTATTAGAAAGCATGATTAATTGATGGTAGTCTGTTTGCTTGATGCGAGCTGTGCTTCGGAAAAATGATGAGGAAGACACCGGACGCGGCGAAGCCTTTGCAGAGATGATGAGAATGACCCCACGTGACGACTACGGGCGCGACTTGCTTCGTCAGTGATATCATTTGCTGACAAATGTCACGTGACTTGATGAGACCTTACAAGGCAGATGGCGAGCTGATGGTGAGATATAAACCATGATGGCGACGGTAGTTTTGATCTCCAGAAACACATCCCTCACAGACGACCTCCACCATCATGCCCGTCAAAGAATTCAAGTCCCTTGAGGAATTTAAGCAAACCGTACGTTGTTCTTGCTCGCTTGTCATCCGTCCCTGACTTCTGACACGACCCCTACTTCACACAGATCAACAGCGGCAAAGCTGTCCTGGTCGACTTTTACGCCGATTGGTGTGGCCCATGCAAACTCATCTCGCCTCACTTTTATAAACATTCGGACACCAACGCCAGCACAGAGGGCATCGAGTTTTACAAGGTCGATGTCGACCAATTGCCCGACATCGCTCAGGAATGCGGGATCCGAGCGGTCTGTACCTCATCTCTCTTTTTTATTTTGGCGCTTACATCGATCATTGGGTTACTAGATGCCCACGTTCCAGTTGTACAAGAACGGTCAGCGTGTGGCCGACATGCTTGGCGCCAAACCTACCGAATTAACGGTATGTTTTTTTTTTTTGGATATGCGATGTGTTGTTGACTTCGATTCTGTCCCAGGCCCTTGTCCAAAACGGCATCGATCTGGCTTAGGCATAGTTTTGGAATCATAGTCGCCCAGCCTTTCTTTTTTTTTTCCGTCACCATGTTGTCCATAGCAAGGCATAGTAGGATTTGAGATTGATAGCTTATCGTCAGTTATCCCGACGAGCGCATCCGTTCGTCCGTGCTCGGTGTCGCCCGGGTGAGATTACCCACCTGCTAGTGACCGGAATGATTTATGATGCAAAACAAAAGAACTTACGTGTCAGACCTATGATCAGATTAATCCTTCGACAAAGGAATTCGTTCGCAGTAGGAAGAAAAGACTAACCGTTGGTTACTCTTCCTAATAAGGCACTAGTCCACCTGGGATACAACCACATTTCCAGATAAAATCCTCGTCAACGATCATGCCTGTCAAAGAAATACAATCCATGGCCGAGCTCGAAAACCTCGTATGTGACGACCCTTGACCGACGTCCACACATCCAATTATTGCCACAGATCAACAGCGGTTAAGTGATCCTGATCTACTTTTACGCCGCCTGGTCTGGCCCATGTAAACTCATCTCGCCCGACTTTGAGACACTTTCCGATCGCCATTCCGACCCGGAGCGCGTCGAATTTTGCAGGCTTGATATCGACGAGTTGCCTGACATTGCTGATGGATTTAAGATTCGAGCTGTATGTGCTTTTTTGATTTGTGGGTTTGGCGTTGACGTTGATCGTTGGGTTAGCTGCCTACGTTTCATGCGTACAAGAATGGCGAGCGTATTGAAGTAATGGTTGGCGGCAACCGCGCCGTGTTGGAGGTACGTCTTACATGTGATGCATGTGATGGTCCGTTCAAGGAGGTGCTGACCGATTCGCCCAGGCATTTGTCCGAAACAGTGTCGCCCAGGCGTAATGTCGAGTTCTGAAACAGCAGTATTCCAGGTCTCATCGTATTGCGGGTAGGATTAGGCTCAATTATCGTTATCTTATCGTCACTTATCTCACGAAGGTGGTCCGTGCGAGTAAGATTGCCGGTAACCAGATTGCAAGATGCTAGCGTGCGTTATATCATTAAGTAGGCTGCACATGAACGATGGGTATAGATGATAAAACCATGGGATGGATTGTATCCGTGAAGTGAGAGACAGAGAACGTGCACTTTTGCGATCGTCCGTGGTCAAACCTGTGCATGGCCGCATTAGCCGTTATGGTCTTGAAAAATCTGGTAGAAATAGACGCACCAAGCTGAGTTCCAGTGTCCAGACCCTTCTTGCCCAGAGCTTCACCGGCAGGGTTGGTTCCCCAGGCAGTGCCAAATCCACCTCCAAGCCGTCCCACCAGCATTTGCGCTGCGGGTGAAATCGTGAGTAAATAAAGTGTAATTACGTCGACGTGGGAGACCTACTGCGGGTTTTCTCCAGAATAGGAGTAGCTTTTGTGCTGTCGTCATCTGATTGTAGTCGATGGTGACAGGGCGTTCGCCGTTCGGTGCTGGTGGGTGGTGTACGATACCTGTTTTGAGCAACACGAGCGCTATCGACGATATGCAGCACCGAGAGGGCTCCATGGCGCGAAAGCCCCACTCGTCATCACGATTAAACCCACTGCGACACATCGTCAGCGATCGACACGAACAGCCACCAGGCTGGCAAACCGGTTCACCTCATGCATAACATATCAATGAGGTGTTGTTCGGCGATATTGTTCTCCTTGTGAACGTTGCGCTGTAGCGCAGTAAAGATGTTTCGCTTCTCCATGATATTTTGTCCACATCGACGTTTCATGTCGAGAAGGCCTGGGTTGGCATTGCCTTGTTCGTCGGTGGCTGCATTGCTATTCTTCGGGGGAATGGCGAAGTATTCGAGTTCCTCTCGAAGGACAATGATGGCTTGTTTGCTCAAGAGTGGATTTTGAGAGGCGGAAGGACTAAAGTCGGTGGGGGACCCATCGAGGAGATGCTGCTGGGCAGCAAACAAGCCGGGAGAGCCCGCAGTGCCATAAAACGTGTCCGATGCACCCCGGAAGAAATCCAGGACATATGCAAAGCATTCTGGATCAAACTATGAGGAACAGAATTTAGCCAGGGTGAAAATTCAGGGGCTCCAGCATGAGAAACCCACATCGACCGCGTAAACTTCCTCGTCCTCCTCGTTGTCGCCTCCATCAGAAAAGGCTGCGCTTTGTCGACTGAGGACGAGACCATTTGGGAAGAGACATAAAAGAACGGATTCGGGGAGGTTCATGATGGTTTCTCGGTCTACGGAAAAGCGCCTGCCACGTAGGTCGAGAAGGAGCCTTGTGAGTAGCTGTGGCTGTAGATTGGACTGGATTGGTACTTGGTGCTGAGAGACCTGAGTTATCGGCGAGGAGGATATCGAGACCGACGCCATGGTGGAAGTGGTTGGAAGCAAGCTTGGCGGCGAGTGTTGGGGCGTTGTACTCGTGCTCGACTTGTTCGTCTCACCAAAGCCTCGAGGCGTGCAATGTGTCGTGTTTGGCCAAAACAAACAACTCATATCCTATCTAACTTTTCTACCGCACCCCAACCCATCAAGGTTTTGATTGCGCCCCAGCTGCACACCCGGTTTTTCGGGTATGTGTGGAATGGCTCCAGGGTGTTTGGTCGCCGACCAATAGCCAGTCCCAAATCAAGGTGTGTGTCCTCATTGAATCCCCACATGCATGCCCTTGATTTTACATCAAATCGAAGCCAAACACCCGCAGTCGCTAGGGAGTATTTTCGTATTTGATATTTCTTTTGCGCTGTCACGCCTCGGAAACGGCTGGTGCGCTGTGTTGCCACCTAATTTGTCTGACGGCCTGACACGGCAGCCAGAGTTTGTCTATTTTCCAATTCTTGTTCCATCAACGGCGCAGGTGTATCGCCTCGAGTCTGGATCACGCGCCCACACTGGCAGACACGTTGTCGGCCAGGCATGGGTCCTTTTTTTACAGACACCGAAATCTAGTAACATGAAAACATGAAAACCCAGTACAAAAGGTCGCACAAAGACTAGTAGCATATCCGTAAGTCGCATCTATAAAACCGCACACCAAAACCCTCGTGAAACCCCGAACAGTTACAGCGTCACTAGTCGCTCGCCGCAATCCCCAGGCCGACGTATTCCCTTAATCACATACTCAGGGTCTTGTAAACGAGCCGCTAGATCACGACACGAGGGGTCAGCTTGCACGCGTGATCTCTGAAGGATCTACTTACGGTGAGTTGCACTGGATCTTTACCCACAAGTTCCCCGATCTGGACACCCTTCACGAACACTTTGAATGCGGGCAGCTGATCGCGCGTCGTCGTCAACACCCCTTTCATGATCCTCTCGAGTTGCAATACGTACATTTCGGACTCCCAGTTCTTGGGAAACTTCCCGAACTTCCTCGATATCAAGTCGGTAAAATTCTACCGCCGGGTTTTGAGCGGCCAACTGGTCGAACAATTCTGTCATCGGTTTGCACGTTGCACACCATTCGGCCCAGAATTCGATGATGATGGGTCGTGTACCGCTGACCTGGCATTGGACGGTCAATGGTGTCATTGCGTCCCCGGGTACGTGCGACTTACCACCGAGGCAAAGTGAGCCATGGAAGTGATGTAGACGACAGTCATTGTTGTTAGCTATGGAGTAGGTGTGTGTATGAGAGAGCTCGAGAGAGGAGTGTGTTCTGTTTGCTGATCTTTCGCCGTCCAGTTCTCCGACATTTTATACCCAGCTCGCTTGTTCAACACTGCTGAGCATCATGTCTCACCAGTGTCTTGTTGTACCTCATGATGTACGACTGCTCCACCTACGTATGGGGCCGGATCTCCGATTCGAACGAGCAGATTTCAGGATGATGTGCGGGAGAATGTGAGTGATAGCCAGGCGGAATAGGCGTGCTTTTCATTCTAGTGTCTGCGGGACCGTAGCAATGGATTGCATACTTCTTCTCGGGCCGCTGAATGTTTCCGTTGATGGCTTGGTGACGCAATTTCGGTCATTTACCGACAGCAGGACACCGCCCCTCGTTCCTCTCTAGATGGGATCGCCGAGACCCCGACTTCGGCGAGATCTGTTCCAAAACCGGGAGGAAATAAGATAGTCTCGGCACCTCAGGAACAATGCATTTTCATTTTCTGCACGCGTTGCGGATAGGACACTCGGAGCAGCGCCATTTTGACCAACTCTGCACGGCCGCCAAACGACGTTGTTGATATTCCGCTGTTGCCAAACATGCGGGTCGTTTCAGACTGACATGGGGTTGACGCGATGACAATCACCCCTCCCATTTGGCATCATGCATCGATATCCTCTCCGTTCTACAGGCGGGCTGGATATCGTGCACGAAACACGAACGCGAGCGGCGGCCCTTTTGGTTATTGATGCAGTCCGGCCGTGTTGCTACCCTGCCGGATCGATAATAATAATATCATTATGCATCATCATCATTCGTGATCATACAGACGACTGCATGTCCAGCTGCCACGTTCACGTCAATATAATTTTGGGTCCGGTCGAGATCTCGCTTGTTAATACGTTGATACGGTCGTCACACACGTCGCGAATGAAAAACGCAAACCTTGCCGTCCCGCGGTATGGTTTTGGAAGATGAATGTCCTTCACTCCGGGATGGGCCATCAGATGCATCAGACTCGGGTGCATCACTAGTATAGTGGTCTAGCCAGCACTGTGCGGGGGCGCTCGGCACTTCTTGGCCTCATGTCGAGTCCATGGTCTTTTTCTTTCTTCTTGTCGTCGTCGTCGTTGTCGGGGTGTTCTGGGCGAGCGCATATAATCGACTGCTCATGGTAACTAGTACATGTATCGTCGATATCGCAACCGTTGCGATCATGCGACATCGCGCATTCCACTACGCGATATTATGTGCCACCAGCTCGCAGCCCGTACTGTACAAGCCCCCCCTGCCGTGGTCAGTGATGGGATGATAGAAGGCCCGCCCGCGCCAACCCTGGGGACTATACCAACCCGATACTGACATGTCAAATTCAGGGATGGTTATGGAAGCATGGAAGCATGGAAAGCCAAAGCTAGGCATGGCGCATGGCTTGGCCTCATACTATTCGATTTTTCGATTCGATCTACGTGCGGAGTTGATCCAACGCTCAACTTGGCCAAAATGACAGCATATTGAGATCAACGGGGAATCTATCATGCCCTCTTTTTTTTTTTACGCACATGTACACATGGACGGTATATGAAAAAACGAGACATGAGTGTCAAGAATTGAAAATTGAAAATTGAAAATGGGCAAGCCCGATGTCGATCACCAAAGTGGGTGATACCATTTCGTGTTCACTTGTCGGAATCAGAATCAGAATCCGGATATCATCCACTGTAATACGAAGACGAACCATAGGAACATGAACAGGAGCAGGAGCGCCATGGACGTTGTCGGTCCTCGGAAATTCAAAACATACATTTCGGTCGTTTTCGTGAATGGAGACGAAGTAGTTTGACTGTCGCTTCTTGGCCTTGGTCGGATGCGCGTGTTGCTGCGCTCCCGGCGACGTTCCAAGGAACGACCAATGTGTCCGTGTGTCCGGTCGGATAACGCTGTCAATGGTTATGCTGGATATAAGTTTCATCGTTCAACATCGATGGACCCACACGTGGGGTAAAGAAAAACGGTCAAAACAGATGTTCTGCCTGACCCATTCGTTCATCGGAGGTGGTCGGTTTTTCATCTCCTCCACTACCAGATCCGACGTATCAAGAGGTCATTATCCTCTGACCTGTCTTCTCTCTTCCGGTTTACCTCCGCCGGCGTTACTGCCCGTAGTGACGTCCAGACTCTTGGAACGTGCTTTGCAGGGTCTTGTATGGGTGCGCGCACGCTCACAGCGAATGGCAAATTACTCCGAAATGAACAGCGTCCCACGCGATCCATCCATTATCGTTCCAGAACGGCGGACAAATGACATGAACCGTTAATGTCGACGGTGGCAGAGAGACGTTTTTTTTTCTTTTTTTTTTCTTATCAGAGATAGGGATATGCGAACGTGCACCAGGTCCCTACATTTTGCTTTCCCTTTTGACGCAGACGTCCGTCCGATCGGTCTTGGGCAGTCGTCCGCACGGCATGGCCCATATGCGAAACGACAAGTGTCAGGAAGGCATCAGGAACGTTCTCGTCAATATATGCGTGGCCAAGATCAAGATTCGTCGGTGGGAACGACATGTCGGGAAAGAGAATAATGAAAAAGCCAAAAAAAAAAAAACATAGGAGTGGTGGACGGTCCCTGGCGTAGCTGTGCAAGCGACTTGGCAGCAACGTGTAGGTCGCGCTGCTTCGTCTCCATTCTTTTGCGTCTGAGCTTTCCATTGCGATGAACTACAGGCCGCCTCGCGCCTCGGAGGTTGGAGAGAGTGCAGTGGGAGTGACGCTTCTGAGCGGTCTTACGTACATGTGTGTGCAGTGGGCAGGTCGCGTGTCGGTGGCATAGGCGAGTCCGAGGCTTCCCGGAACATGTATTAGGACCACTTTCACTGTTTCAGCTGATGGCAGGGTGAGCAGAATCGATTCCGACCGCATATATGCCGCCGAAATGACGTGGGACGTGACAGGATGACGCGGACATGAAGCAGGGGCTGTCAAGACGAGATTGTATGAGAAGTGGTTCCTTGTGATGTCATGGAGATGTCTGCCTTGTTCAGGGACTTTGTGGGAGGGGATGTGCGCACTCGCGAAAATGGGCCAAGGAGGTGGCAAAACGTTGCGCAAGAAATGTGTGCGCGTGGCGGACGCATGGTGTGCGTGCCATGGGGGACACGTGTGTTTTTCGTGTTCGCAATCCCTTTTGGTGATATCATGACGCCGTACAAGTTTGGCTCCCAATGGTGCGTTTCGTAATGACAAACAAGGTGGGGGAGTGTGGGGTGCAGACGGATGACGTGTGTGGCTCCCTTGTGCGGTGCACCGTAAGGATGGAAGACGCGGGGCACTCTTTGGAGGGATGTGTGGTGCATATTGGTTTTGTCTGTCCAACGTGTGACGAAGTTATGCCAGAATGGGTTGTTTCGCTTTCCGAATTACCCTTTACGAGATCCGAGATGGGGAAACCCCACGTTGATGAAGGCATCCGCGTCATAGTGGAGGGCCGACTTCGATCGTTTGGCCGAAAGCGCGCACGGTTGAGGTCATAGTTTCCGTATGTGCGTACGATCGAAAGTGGGGGAAGATGGGTTGGCGTTGAGCGAGGGACTCCGATCCACGCGTGTATGACTGGAATGGTTCCAAGACGTCATTCCGGCTGGAGAGAGACGAGCTTACGTTTGTCAGGTACGAATGAATGTTGGGTGCAGGTATAAAAATAAGGACTGACTTTACTCCCAAGGTTAGTAACCGAGCAAATTACTAGCTCGAACCTGCAACGTTTTACTCTGAAAAATGATGATGCGGGGATGCATTCTAACAGCTGATGGTCGAAGTGGGGGAATCGGGCTTGGGGGATGCATATTTTCCAACAAGGATGTGGTTCAATTCTGATGATGTGAAATCAGTGATCCGTTGTAACCAATCGCATCGACTGCTCACCTTGCAAGGGGACGGAAAGGCAGTGCATGGTCCGCGCGCACTTCGAGGGGCGACTACCCTAAGCCGCCATTCGGACCTACAAACTTCCGTTGTAATCTGATCCGAGTTGCACACTGGATGGATCCAAAAATGAGAGACATTCCCACTGGCATGAGGCGGAAGTGACCTGGCACGTTTCTTCCGCATGCCTTGCCCAACCACACCAATTCGATTTTTTTTTGCGCTGGGCTGGCCACGTCTGAAATAGTGAACCACGTAAACTAGAGACCGAGCGTCGAGTAGAATACATCCGAGTTTTTTTTTGTGTGTGCGGTGTCCGTGTGCGGATGACTGGGCGGTTGGTTGGTCTCACACGAAGCGTTCCTTGCCCGTCTCTTCTCACCTCGCCGCTCTTTTTGTCCGCCACATCCTCATCCTCATTCCTCCGGGCGTCGACGGCGCTCTCCCCCGCCGTAGCTCGTCGCCACGATGAGCTATCCACAACAGCACCAGCGCTCTGCTCGCCAAAGCCGTCCTCAGCAACCCTCGTACTCCGTCCAACAACCATACGCTCAGCAGATGTCGCCACCACCTCCCACCTCACCTCCTCCTGGCTCGTATTACGGCCAGCCTCCCCTCAGTCCTCGCTCTGGCTATCCCAACATCACATTTCAGAATACAGAACGTGGCGACAGGCAGAGCAGTCTAGACGCTCCCCGTCAACGAACAGTGCCATCTCCGTATCAAAACCAATTCTCTCCACCGCACCCAGACGTAGAGACGGCCGACTTTTTAGAGCAAGCCAGGGTAGGAAGGAAGAAGAGTCTTATCAGACCCGATAGAGAAAAGATCGAACCCGGCCATCGCCAGTGGCATTATCGTTCTCGTGTCGAGCAGATGGCAGACGAGGCCAGAGTAGGCGTTCAACCCTCCAGTACGTCATCTCTCAACGGAAAAGAATGGCACCATTCACCTAATCATTGCCCATGATCTAGCCACTGGCAACTATCCCCAGAAACTTCGCCGTGGCAAATCGTTGCTCGCCCGAGAGCAGGATGTCCAGGAATCGGGTATCGCTCTCTTCAAACGTGGTGCTACTCTTCGCCGAAAACGGCCCCAGTCCACGCTATCCACTGCTCCATTAACTGTACCAGACGGCGCTTCCCGAGGGTGCCTTGATGGCATCGGACCCGGTCCAAAGGATTGTTGGTTCATATATTCTTACATCATCACTTGTTGGATCCCGTCTTTTCTGCTTAGCGCTTGTGGTGGGTAACGTACCTTTACTGGGCCACAAAGTCTCACCAACGTCACCAGGTATTCGTACCCCAGAACAACAGCGTGCATGGAGGGAAAAAATGGGTTTGCTCAGCATCATCTTTTGCGAAATGGCTGCCGTCGGTTTCATCACATTTGGCTTCACCGAGACCGTCTGCGGGACCCCTCCCAATCGATTCCACCAGGGTCAAATTAGCAACGGCTCAGTCATCATTCATGGTTACGCTTACGACTTCACAAACTTCAAGCACCCTGCCGTCGGAGAATTCAATGGTAACACCAACCCACTCATATCTGGTGGCTGGAATCTTGCGTCCAACGACGCAAGCTTTTTGTTCCAGACCGTCAATGAAAACTGCTTGGGTTACATCACTGAGGCAAGTGGATCACCCATCAACGGCACTGGACAAACACCGGATTGGTACTTCCCATGCAACGTCTTCAATCCACAATCCATCACAATCAACACGACCAACCCCGGAAGCAGCACTAACTGCCATATATCTCCCCAGGCCAGGCAAGGATTATCCAGCATGAAACCTCTTGGACAGGTTTACTACACGTGGGATGACCTCACTGCAACGAACCGTAACCTGGCAGTGTTTGAATCGTGATTGCCTTTTTGCTTGTCTTCCTGCTGAGGCTGACCTCTTTGTATAGCACGGTGCTCGACCTTAATCTACTTAATGGGCTAAGCACCACCTATGTCCAGTACCCGTCGCTGTTCGATCAAATGAAGACGGCGAAAGGCATCTACAACGGCAAAGATATCACCATGGCGTTCATGCGTGCTGGTGACCTCAAGCTTGGTAAATGTCTCCAGGACATTGTTGCCGTTGGCTTCGTCGACACCAACAGCATTGGTTGCGTTGCTTCCGAGGTCGTCCTCTACCTCTCCCTCATTTTCATCGTTGGTGTCGTCGTCATTCGCTTCGCCATGGCCGTCTTGTTCTCATGGTTCTACTCTTGGAAACTCGGCAATTTCCCTCGGGAAACCTACCAACAACGGATGCAACGCTCCGAGGAGATTGAGGCCTGGTCTAATGACATCTACCGCCCTGCACCAAGCCAGTACCGCCCCAATGTTTTGAAGGGTGGCCTACGCACCGGGAAGAGCAATAAGCGTTCAGTACTCCCCTCTATTTCCCGTTTCACTCCTGTCGAGAATGCTCCAAAGGGCCCGAACCCTCGGCCCGCGACGGCTTACGGGTTGCTTGATGTACCGAACAAGCGTGGTACTTCATACTTGGCACCAAGAGTCCCTGGAAAGGGATCATCTCCTGACTTGCCTGCGTACCATTTCTCGAGGAGCACGGCGTCGGTCGCTGAATCGTCGACGCGTGGATTTTCCGCTCGCTCATCATTCATAGACACCCCGTGTCCCTTCCCGCTTCACAACGTCGTTCCTCAGCCTCCTCCCGACTATGAACCATTCAACTTCCCCCTCGTCCACACTATTTGTCTTGTCACTGCATACTCCGAGTCTATAGAAGGTCTACGGACCACGATCGATTCGCTCGCCACCACAGATTATCCTAACAGCCACAAAATCATTCTAGTCATCGCGGATGGTATGGTCAAGGGTGCAGGAAATGCACTCACAACGCCCGACATTTGTTTGTCCATGATGAAGGACTTTGTCATTCCCACCGACGAAGTTCAACCCCACTCGTATGTCGCTATCGCGGATGGTCATAAACGACACAATATGGCCAAGGTCTATGCTGGTTTCTATGACTATGACGATTCCACGGTCGAGCGTTCAAAGCAGCAACGTGTCCCGATGATCCTTGTCGCCAAGGTCGGCAACCCATTCGAGGCCAACGACCCGAAGCCTGGAAACCGCGGTAAACGTGATTCTCAGATCGTTTTGATGGCATTCCTTCAAAAGGTCATGTTCGACGAACGTATGACGACATTCGAGTATGAGTTCTTCAATTCCATATGGAGGGCAACAGGCGTCAGTCCTGATCGGTATGAGCTAGTGCTCTGTGTGGATGCCGATACAAAGGTGTTCCCCGACTCGCTGACGCGCATGGTTTCGTGTATGGTTGTGGACCTCGAAATTATGGGGATTTGCGGTGAGACCAAGGTCGCAAACAAGACCGATAACTTTGTTACCATGATGCAAGGTGAGCACATGTTAGATCCACCTATACCCCAACTAACATCGCGTGTGCCAAGTCTTTGAGTATTACATCTCGCACCACTTGACCAAGGCATTCGAAGCTATGTTTGGTGGTGTCACTTGTTTACCGGGCTGTTTCAGCATGTACAGGATCAAAGTTCCTAAAGGCGACAGTGGCTATTGGGTCCCTGTGTTGGCCAACCCAGACATCGTGGAGCACTATTCAGAAAACGTGGTCGACACGCTTCACAAGAAGAATCTCCTCCTCCTTGGTGAAGATCGGTACCTCACTACCCTACTGCTCAAGACCTTCCCTCGACGAAAGAACGTGTTCTGCCCGCAAGCAGTTTGTAAGACCATCGTTCCCGATTCTTTCCGCGTTCTCTTGTCGCAGCGTCGCCGTTGGATCAACTCGACCGTTCACAACTTGTTCGAGCTCGTCCTCGTCCGCGATCTCTGCGGTACATTCTGCTTTTCGATGCAGTTTGTCGTTGGAATGGAGTTGCTGGGTACACTAGTCTTGCCGGCTGCCATCAGTTTCACGCTCTACCTGATCATCATCTCCATCATCCCCGGTGGTCCCAATACGACCATTCCGCTCATTCTATTGGCATTCGTCCTCGGTCTTCCAGGTCTTCTGATCGTCGTCACGTCACGCAAGGTCGCATACCTCGGATGGATGATTATTTATCTTTTATCTCTCCCAGTTTGGAACGGTCTCCTCCCCGCATATGCGTTCTGGCACTTTGACGACTTTTCCTGGGGTCAGACACGTCGGGTTGCTGGCGATAAGGGTGGTGGTCACGGCGACAAGGAGGGCGAATTCGATTCCTCTCATATCGTCATGAAGCGATGGGTCGAGTTTGAGCGAGAACGTCGCTGGAAGAACGGCGTACAGTCGCGTGACTCAACAGCCGACAAGAGGTAAGTGCACATCCATTCGACCCGCAGCTGGCTAACCCCTGTGATACCAGCAACAGATATTCAATGGGGTCGACATCTGACATCAACCATCCCAACGGAGGTCCTGAATCGTCTACTTCGGAGTCCTCACCCTCGGCTCCTTATAGTGCAAGGCAACGGCACGATAGCAACACTGGCCCATTGGTGCTCCCCGCTCCACTTTCTACAAACAGGATGCTCACGTCTGCTGCTTCCGGGTCATCGGTCGCTGTTTCTCGCTCGAGCGAGGACATCACCTACGCCTCGGACATGGCCTCGGTTTCCAATCAACGCTTGATTCCCAGCGCTCAAGATCAATACAGCGACGTCTACTCTGACTCGTCCGTACCGCGTTACCCCCAATTTGACGCTCAAGTTGCCCGTACAGCCGGAACCAACGGTGGCGTTCTTCGCAATACTACCATATCAAGTCACTACCCAGGCGAGACGCAGAACGACTTCCGAGTTCCTGAAGCGCAAGCGGTTGCCTATGATGACCCGTATGGAAGTTATACCGTAGAGCCAGAAGAGTTTCTACTGCAAATACCCAATCAACGGCAAGCACGTGGGGTAAGCTTGTCGGACAATGGTCCGGTGCCTGGTCCAGATGGTGTGCGCAGAGTGGCGAGACCGGTGGCAAGACGACCAACATCACAAGTACCTCAGAACCGATACTCTCGCTCATCAACGGCGTTTAACCTGCCACCAGGTGCCGCACCACCACAATCCGGAGGGCACTAACCTCATATATGGACGTTTGGACACTTGAGTGAGAACGATTGTCTTGTGACTGTGGGTGGTGTTATCCTATACCATACGCTATAGCGACGCTTGTTGGATTGGATGACGCTCTGCTCCTTGTGTGTTATATGGTACCAAATGACTTTGGCATCTTCATTCTTTCGCTTCTCCATGGACTCTTTACACGTTACAACCTCTCGACTCTTTCTTTTTTCTCTTCTTTTTCATTAGCCCTAACTTATTACCTCGCCAAGTATGGCGATCCGCATGCACGCTGCAGACCTCTTAAACTCGAACCCGATGCTTCATCCTACACGCGCTCAATGGACTTTTCTCTTTTTTCTTGGTTTACTGGTGTGTTTTTTGTTTGATTTATATCCGCGTGTTTACGTCATGGTATTGACATGAACCCGTGGCTGTACGGTACTTTAGTTATGCCAATGGATGGTGAATTGAATTGTTGATGGAATGACAGATGTCACTTGACAGTTTGAATTGACAGCTTGACTGTTGACGGGGTATGGCCTGACCTGGCCATTGACGTACTGTCCGTATCGAATGCGAGGATTGCAACGCACGTGTATGACTACGAAAAGTTATTGACCGTGCCGGTTGATGTCGAAGATCATGGCCCCGAAAGGCCTAAAAGTAAGCCACGGCATTTGTAAAAGTGATCGTGCCAAATGTTGGCAAGATCCTGCGTGTCGAGTCTTCGACGCTCCACTCGGCGTTCTGCCAGGTTCAGAGTCGAAATACTTGACGACGGACTTTCCAGTGGTGAGATTTATCGATTTCTGCAATGCCTGACGTCGAGTTCCAAGGCGCACTGACCATCTCCAGCAGAGATCTTGAAACCTGTGTCGAAATAATGTGGTGTGTCGGGTAACCACTGGTAGACAGCTATACGCAGCGACGAAAAGGAAAGGCAAGACAAATCGTGAGCGCATGATACAAGACTTTTTTGCCTTCGTAAAGGGGCCCATCTCCGGTGACGATGAGGTATACCCCGGCCTGAAGCATGACACCGTTGCACGTATAACCATCGATACCAACCCAGGCAGCGGCGGCAGAGTCAATTGGACGGTGAATGTGCCGGAAACGGAAACAAAGGTTCAGGCTGTAAAAACAGGATGGATGAGATCAACCAAGACACGGTCAAAGAGATTGACGACACACAGCAGGCTGTTGCCAGAGTTGACAACTCTGACAGGATGGGAGGTAGCGTTGGTACGCTTCTCGACAGGGTTATGGAGTTGAGACAAGCAGTGCTCGCGACTGCGATCCGCCAGAACTGTGAGGCCTATTGCGGTGATCAAACAAACACATTGCAAGCGAGAGTGACATTTAGCATGAGCACCTGGGCCACGGGGTCCAAGCCTCATGGCCAGGAGCAGGATCGTCAGGGCCGCCAGTCACACGGAAATTTTTGCAAATGAGTTTTCAAGTTTGAAACGATTGGTGAGTGTTTGAGCTGTAAAGATATTTGACTGTCTCGGCTCGTTGAACCAGCTGTCCACCGCCTCGCGTCGGATCACAGTTAATATGTAAAGTGGCACCCAGCCTTCTTGAAGAGTCTTGTAATATTCGAGTAGTAATTGAGGTAGACGCACTCAATCGCATACAGACAAGCCAGGCTGAGGGTTCCATACAATCGGTGATTGATTCAGCCTAGCTTCAACTTGCAGAGTACGTACAGATTCTAATCGGCTGATCGTCAGTTCCCGTGATGGAACAACAGACGACGACGCCAACAGAATCAGAACAGATCCTTCTACATGCTGCAACTATATTCGACTTTCCTGCCGAAATCGTAACCTGGCAGCGAGATGATCTGCCTTGTTTGCTTGTCTCCTTGTTGAGGTTGACCCCTTGATATAGCATGGTATTCGATCTGTTTCATTGGCCCGGCACTACCTATGTCCAGTACCTGTCATAATACTGTTCGATCAAATGAAGACAGTGAAAGGCATGTACAACGGCAAAGCAAAGATATCACCGTGTTCATACGTGTCACCTTTGGGTTCATCGACACCAGCAGCAGCATCGGTTGCGCTGCTTCCAAGGTCATCCTCTATGTACCTCTCTTTCATCTTCATCGTTGGTGTCATCGTTATTTCGCTATGAACGTCTTGTTCTCACGGTTCTACTCGTGGTCTCACCAATGTCGAATGCAACGCTCCGAGATCGGGGGAAACGCGTATGGCATTTCGGAACATGTCCATCACGAAAAAACTGAGGGCATGGTATTCTCTGATGACTGTGTGACATAAGCGGCATTATATCATAATACGGGATATCCTGCCAAAGGAATACACTCTAGCTATAGCTAGCTATCGACTGGATTGACTATGTCCCATCATGCAGAGAAGACAGAATAATAGATTTAA
>JBBPTD010000543.1:0-23035 GCA_038093895.1 Boletus aff. mottiae
AAAGCACGTCCACCGTATGAGCGCGTATCCACGATGTTGGAACGGGGTAAAGGTTTCCCAATAGACATCTCCGTCAGGTATGAACCTGATGAAGGCCCTGATGAAGAGGACGAAAATCCACCTTCCATTGACAACAACCTCGCATTCCTATTCGCTATGCTCATTCCACATATCCATCGCTGGCGGACCATGAAAGTCATGGTCTCAGACTATCGCCACATGTATGTATTTCTCCATACAGTCTCGGATCCTGCTGTTCCTGCAGCTTCCCGACTCACGACCCTTGAACTCTACGACCACGGACATGCTGAAGATTATGACGTCTGTAACGAGTCTGGCCTGTGGGACCATTTCGCGCTGTTTGGTGGATCGGCTCCATTGCTCACCAGGATAGTCCTCTGTGGAACACATGTTAATTGGGATCGACCATGGATTGCCTCTGCATCAAATCTTAGAGAACTCGAGCTTACATATCATCCGGCATTCCTCCACCCATTTTGGGCTGAATTTACCACCATCCTTCGTAATGCTCCTACCCTCCAGAAACTCAATGTACGTGGGTCAGGACCCGCGAGGGACCGTCCGGCGTTTTGGATGGAGCCATCCCTCCCCAAAGATCTTAACGTTCCCATTCAACTTGTTCGGGTGACAAATCTCGTCCTCGCGTACATGTTCTCGTCGCGTGCTGCCTGGTTCATCCAGAAGTTTATCTTCCCTGCACTCGAAAACCTGGTCCTGCACTTTGATGGGGATGTAGATCACGCCCAGGTTGTCCAAGAGCTCGCCAGACCGGTTATTTCTTCATCTCCAGCCCAGGAACTGCGCTGAGCGGCCTCGAAAACCTCAAGATAGCTGGACTTCCCTGTCGTGCCGAATGCGTCCAGACGCTCTACGGCGAGCTTCAGAACCTCAAGTCGCTCGATATTTCAATGTCGCACCTAGATCCCCTGTTCCTGGATACCCTTTCCACGCCTTGCACGTTGCCTGGACGTGGCGGCATTTGGTTGCCTCGACTGACAACGCTCTTCGTCTCTGGCACATCCGGGAGTGCTCTCCGTGAGGTCGTTTCAAAGAGAAAGGAAGTGGGAGTACCTCTTGGCTCGCTGTACGTGGAGGAAGATTGCGATATGCGTGACGAGGACGTGGCGTGGTTGAAGGATAATGTGAAGATGTTTGAGTTTTCAAGGAACGTGATGATGATGAAAATCTAATTGGATGTGAACGAGTAAGTTTTGGACTTATTGGTGGTGCGGGTCTTGTGACGGACGTGTAAATACCTTGATTACACTCGAACTCGTTGGCGCTGGTCCATCGTCATTGTTCAACTGTGCGGGAACGGTGACATGGAATGCATCCATGTCTCCGAATCGTCCTTGGTGCCAACGTTAGCTAGTGTTGGGTGACAACTTGTATTCCTTCACTTTGCATCCAATCATCATACGATGTTTGATTGTAAGTTTAACGTTGGATTTAAGGTTCAAACACGTTGCAGATTTGCAGTGCCCAGTGTTGTTGCCATTTCTGAAACACTGACGGCCCTTTTACCACCACCCTTCATCGCCTGCTGAAGCCGGCAGTGCTAGCAGTGAGTGACAAACTTTGGTCTCCTGGTTTGCCTCCACTCACTCTACATTATGTCAAGTACTTCGAATATGGGAGTCTCGCAGACACCCGAGCAAGCCGAACAAGCGTCCTACACATTCCTCCCAAATAACCCCTTCGTTCCTCCGAAAGGCGGGATCTGTCTCATCAACAACCTGCCTCCAGAACTCCTTTCGTATATATTCACATTTGGCTCCACGGATGACGGTATTGAGGACGAAGAAGATATAGCGGACTCTTACAACGATCTTGACGCAAAGATGGCCAATGAAAAGGATACCCACGATCATCATGACCACCAAACGACGGACATTTTCGCCGAAAGCGAATCCTCTAATGTCTCTCTTCCATTCTCGTTCGTCGTTTCCCATGTCTGCCGACGCTGGCGCAACATTGCACTCTTGACGCCGTCCTTCTGGACGACTATTGTAGTCACTCTGGAAGCACGCCCACTGTACGAGCGCGTATCAACGCTGTTGGAACGGAGTAAAAGTCTCCCCATAGATGTCCTCGTCAAATGTGAACTTGACGAATGGGACGATGTTTCTAAACTACCTTCCCCCGCCGACTTCGAGTTCTTACTCGCTATGCTCATTCCCCACATCCATCGTTGGCGGACCATGGAAGTCACGGTCTCGGATGGGCAGCTCATGCAAGAACTTCTTAGCGCGGTCTCAGATCCGTCCGTCCCCGCAGCTTCTCAACTCATGACCCTTGAACTGTATGACCTACAACACACAGTACCCTATGACGGTTTTCCGTATTTCAGCGTGTCGAAGCATCTCACACTATTTGGTGGGTCGGCCCCTTTGCTTACCAGGATAGTCCTCTGGGGAGTGCATGTCGATTGGGACCAACCATGGATCGCCTCCGCATCGAACCTTACAGATCTCATGCTTGCCTACCATCCAGAAGCAGCCCGTCCATCGTTGGCTCAATTTTCCGCCATCCTTCGTAACGCTCCTGCCCTCGAGAAGCTCTCTCTACGCCAGTCAGGGCCCGCTAGGGACCCCCTGTTTATGGAGCCATCCTCTCCTGTAGATTTCGATGCCCCTATTCAACTTGCTCGGCTGACAGATTTCAACCTTGCGTTCAATGTACAGGAGCGTGCCATCTGGTTAATGCGCAACTTTACTTTCCCTGCGCTCAAAAACCTAGTTCTAGACATTGACAGTGGGGATTACACCGAGTTTGTCGAAGAGCTTGCCAGACCAGCTACTTCTTTGTCTGCTTCCCAAGCATCGTGCAGCTTACTGAATGGCCTCGAAAGCCTCAAAATAGCCGGACTTCATTGTAGCGGTGATTACATCAGGACGCTCTACGGCGAGCTTCAGAACCTCAGGTCGCTCAACCTTTCACTATCTTACCTGGATCCCTTGTTCCTGGATATCCTTTCCACACCTTGCACGTTGCCCGGACGTGGCAACATTTGGCTGCCTCGACTTGTGACGCTGTACCTTTCTGGGATATCCGGACGTGCTCTCCGTGAGCTCATTTCAAAGAGAAGGGAAGTAGGCGTGCCTCTCAGTTCGTTGTTTGTGGAAGAAGCATGTGCCACTGTGGACGACGGGGATCTGGAATGGTTCAAGGAGAACGTGAAAAAGTTTGAGTTTCGTGACGCTGGAGACGATAGTGGTTGGAACGAGGATGTAAATGAGGACTAGTTGCGCTTCCAGTTGGGTAAGGTTCATCTTAAGTATACCCTCATAAAATAGGTTTAGCGACATAGCCGACGAAAGTACCGACGTTCTCAAAGGATTTTGCGTGATCAGTACAGACGATCTGATATACAGTTGGTGAACTGTGTTAGACAACTACGCAGCGTATGCCAAACATACCAAGTCCATCTCCGGCCGATCAGTCCGGTCGCTTGTATCTGATAAGAGAGCGAGAATTAGTGTCGTACGAACAACGTCCATGATGAGTCAATTGGTCGAGTCACTTTCCACGATCACCTCCAAGTCGAGAGCGTCGTATGATAGGAAAGATTGAAGTGAAGAATTCCCAGTGTCTAAAACAAACCAAAGGTAGTAATGGTCCGTGAGTAGGTATGTACTTGAACGACTCGAAGAAGCAGTGTGACAAACGCACAAAGACGCCATCCCTGAGCCTCAACGTTCAATGTCAACGCGACGACTTAAACACGTCACGCTCCGGCGAATGCAACTCCACCGCATGCTCCGACACAACGTCCACGTCATCGTCCACATCCACGTCCATATCGATCCACGCATCCGCCTCCGTACCTTCTTCCAACCGACTCGCCAGCCCCAACGTTAACGGCGTCAACGGTCGACGCAGTTCGTCCGGTGGTCTACCCTTGACTTTGATTTTAACATGCGATGGTGACAAGACAGACGAAACGCTAAACACGTCTCCCAACGAGTCCTCGCGCACATGCATATGCACATGGTCATTCTCCCGATCCTTGTGCCCCGCGCCTCCGGGGCGTTTCCCACTACTGCCACGTCGCTCACGCAAGACCTTGATCTCGTGTAAATGGGCTGTGCGTGCCCATCGTTTGGCGGAGCGCACGTGCGGGTGGCTGGACGTGGAGGACGAGTGTGATCGGGAGATGAGTTCTGCCCTAGGCAATGTATGTGGTTCGATCAACATGAGCGAACGGGGTTTCGTGGGCGTTCGAAAGGCGGATGACGTATATGCACGCTTGTGCGAGGATGTCGACGTCGAAACCACAGGCAACTTGAAAGCCTTTGCAACGTGTTGGTGAATGTGAGCGTGTAGCTGGGGTTTTGGGTCTGGACTAGTCGTAGGCCCTGGGAACGGTAAACAATTGTCTGTGGCCAGTCATTGGTGTCATTCCAGTAAAACACCTCAAATGACAAGATGATAATTACCAGTAGCCTTCTCAGTTCTCATAATCCCGCTTTGTTCAGTTGGGCTGTGACTTCGTCTCCCAAGCGGGTTCCAGCCATCTGTACTACCAAAGCTAAGATTGCGGACACCCCATTCACGTGTTGAGCGAGGCACAGCCGGAGGAGGGTGCTGGGTAGAAGGGGCACCACGTGTGAGGCCGATAAACACGAGCACAGCGAGCAGTAGACACAGCTGAGCTATGCCGAGCCGCTTCTCCAGTACGACCTGCACCGCTTCAGCGAAATACAATCCACCAACAACGTAGCATTCACCTCGTCTGTAAGATGGTTGACGCGAGAAAGTAGTTCGCCGTGTTCAAGTTCCAGTCGCAGCCGTTGTCTTTCCCACTCGTGAACCGTGCGCTGATACATTTGTGCCTGCATTCGACTCTGCATAAAGTGCAACAATTCAGTTTGACGCACTGATGGATCGCCAAAGTCGGAACGCTTACGACGCTCTCGAGTCTTCCGAATTCCTCGTTGAGCTTTCTCAACACCTCCCGTACGCCGGCGGTCTGCTCCTCCACATACCGTGCGTATAACGTATGATTCGCTTCGAGGGTGGTCAAACGATTCATGATTGTTCGATAAATGGACTCTCCACTCCAGTGTTGGGAAGACGCTACATGAGTTTGTTGAACCAGCGGAGGCATCGGAAGGTTGCTTGGTTGTGACGAAAGCGCAGTGGATGCGTGCATATCAGTATCATGTGAATGGAGATGAGTGTGCTCTGCTGCGGGTGGGGTGGGCGAAACGACAGACGCGGGCGAGGACACGGATAAGAGCGACGAAAATGCCTCTGTTACTGAATGTATCCCTGCGGATTGCGTCGCGAACGTCTGCTGTACCCCATCTCTACTGCTCGACATCGACGTTCCCTCACCAAGGGCAGGAGAAGATCTTCGAAACTGGGCATGTGTAGACGATGAACTGGGGGAGGAAAACGCCTCACGAATTGGCGTATCCGCTGCTTCAACCAACGATGGCAATGAGGTGGTAGTTGAGCGGCTCTCATCCGCTACAAGCTGGGTCAGGGAAACGTTCGTGTCGCTATTGGATACCACTTTGGGACTCGAGTCGTTGCTTGCCTCTGGGTAGTCTGCAATCGACGGATGTTGCGCAGCAGAATCCCGAAGTCGCGCATGACTCTCGGCCTGCCACACGTCCCATTTCCATTCTTCGAGATGAGTGAGTCCGTATACCCGAAGCAGCGAAATGGGACAGTAATACTCGTGCCCATAGTGCGAGTGAAAGTCGATCCGGATATATCGGTAGAAATCCCGCAACGACGTTGGTAGATGAAAAGACTGACTATGCCGTCAGACCAAAAACGACGCGCGAACTTGCAAGTCTCACCTGGACGCCTCTGACGTTCTTTGCACGATAAGTCCCGGCGGGGGTCCACCCCTCATCAGTACTGATGTACGTCTTTGCGACGCTCACGGAGAAATCCTTGAACACCCCACTGAAGAACTCGAAATTGGCCAATTGCACCGTATCGATCCTAATGTCGTCACAAAGCTCCACCACCACGAATTGTCCATCTACGCTACATGGCGTGAGCATGTACTTGTCCTTTGTAGACAAAAGGATTGATGAAGCTGATTTGGTGGACTTGTGAGACATGTGTACTCGTGCAGAACAGTCCACGTTGGCATAGTTGAACCGGTCGACGATAGGTATACGGAAGTGTGGTGGAAGGGTCTCGCCACTTGTAGGATATGGGAAGTCGGGATATAATGGGGCGTCTACCGGTGGGGTGTCGGTATTCTGGACGTTGGTTTCGCTTGGAAGATCTCCGTCGGATGTCTTCAACCTGGGTTTCGAGACGGGGACGGTTTGCGAGCTAGCATGGAAGTATTTCGACTTCCAATCTTCGAATGAGAGAAGAACGTCTTCGGGTCCTTCTGGAGGGTGAATGGTTGGTAGCGGTTTCAGGCAGCATAATGGTGGTTCTGGCTGCTGAGCTCGGTGCACGACGACGATAGCGCGGAATGGGTCATTGGATGATGTTGGTGGCGAGGAACTTGCTGTCGCGACCAGGACTGGCAGGCTGATCAAGGACAATGCCAGCAACGTCCTTGGCAACAATGAAAAAAGATTCATCTTCAATCCCTACGCTGTGGAAGTCAGCTCAAGTGCAAGTCGTAGCATCACTTCAGACACGTCGGAGAAACTTAAGCAGTGACACGAGTAAATACTTGATTGGGCATGGACAAGGTTTGGAATCTAGTAATTAACTTCCGCGCCATTCAAGTTTAGCTGATTCTGATCACACTCAAGTCCGTGTCTTTCATCTATTGGTTCTCGACAACTGAAGAGCAGTGACCAAGGGCACAGTCGGGTGATTGGTCGGACAAAATGGCTGGAGACGGTTGGGACACCCTCAAACATGAAGGGGTAACCCTTACTTGACAACAAACACCGCACACAAAAGTTGAAACCATCCTGTACGTAGCCTACCCAAACCGTTGTTGGACATGCTGGACATTCGTTCACCGCCAGCGGCACTCTTTGGGTAGCAAGTGCAATTGTCACGAGGCAAAAGGAACAGGAGGTGTATGTAGACAAGATAGTGTCATAGTCGTGTTGCGCCTATCTACGTCATGGTAGGAAGCACAGCCACTTCAGCACTAAAGAAAATGTCAGTTACCGCCACCGCTCGGATTGACATGACTCACTCCAACAGCTTCACCAGCCCTCGTGTGCATGATGAGGGCGACAATGAGACCTAAAACATTCCATTAATATGACGGATCCCGAATGACCGACGGATCATACCGTAAAGCCCCAATACTTCGGCGAAGATAAGAATTAGAACCTACGTGACACGTCAGCACACAGCGAAAAGTGATTTGTACGGAAAACCTACCATTCCGACGAATAGTCGCGGTTGCTGTGCAGTACCTCTCACACCTGCATCACCGACAATTCCGATAGCAAAACCAGCTGCGAGACCAGAGAGGCCGACGGAAAGACCAGCACCGAGGTCAATGAAGCTGGATGCAAGCGACATGGCGGAGCCGACTAAAATCCATATCTCAGCTAACCTGACGGAATAGAGTGGAACAGCAGCCAAACACACGTGAGCTTGAGATAAGGACTGAAACAACCAAACCATAAATCTAGATAACTCGTTATGATTGTACAAAGTTAGACGAGAAGAGGACCAACCGCGATGATACCGGCCATGATAACTGGGATGACACATCTCATGACGAGGTCAGGTCGGAGGACACCCATGGCAGAGATACCGACACCAGACTTGGCGGTGCCATAACTAGAAGTTTGCGAGATGAAGGGTGAATTTTTTTGCATCAACCGCATACGCACCTGGCCCCAATGCCTACACAGACAAGCGAAGAAAGAATGGATTTTGAGTCAATTTCTTGTCATTGAAATTTCGGGTCCCTTACAAGTGAACACGATCGCAGAAGTGCAGCCCTATAAAGCTCGTTTCAACATCGGCTCCAACAAAGATTTGGGAGTACTCACCATGGCGCCAAAGAAGGGAGCATATACAGGACAAAGGTCAGACATTTCTGTAGATGAAGACGGAAGTGTTGTTGAACAAAGTCAACAATTGCTACGGAGAGGAACTCACTCTCGGATGTCGCCGAGCGGAGAGTGAATTGCATTGTTTGGCAACAGCACCGGAAATAAACAAACACCTTCCCGAAATGGGTTAGCCAGTGTTCTCACATGTCTGCCTGTCTCCGCTTTACTCGGAGGGTGAGTTCACTATCTCCACGTGTCCTTTGAATACAGTCACCGAGTATCCTCTACTTGCAGGTTTGGAAGTCCTTTATTGATAATAAAGGTAAGTCTGATTCTTTGTGGAGGATACATATTCATAAACGAACTATCAAGGTCACGACGTACAATGCTTTCCGAACGTCTGTATACTTTGCTCCCACAACTACCCACACTCTGAATCATATAATTAACAACAGCTCGTCATAACCCGGGCTACTCCGGGGCGCGTCGATACAAAGCTCAGGATAGAGCCATATAATCGTGTGTATTCCTGTCGTCTAGCGCTCGTACACCACTCAACGTCAAACCTAGTCAACAGAGTTGGGGTGTGTTTATCCCGCTCGCAATGCTTTTTTCCGCGCTGATGCATATTAGACCGTTCATGGTGGACTGATCATGTCGCTCACGGATACCCTCGGCTCCTTGGCCGTCGCCTCCAAGGGTCAATACATGACAGGCGTCTCAACGGATATCAGCACATCATTCGTCCGACCCGCCGGTAGAGTCGGCGATGTTCTAAACGCAACAGCGACGATAACTGCTTTGGGTACGAACCGTGTGACTAAGTGATCAGGACAATTCACAATCAATGTCACCAGGGAAAAACTTGGCTTATACCCGTGTAGACTTTATAAACGAAAGTGGCGATTTGGTTGCATATGGAAGTGAGTCTTTGTGCTTATTGTAGGATATATCCTGACAGTTGCCTCAGCCCACACAAAGTACGTGGGTAAATCGTCGTCGGATTCGGTAGGGCGTTGCTTTGCAATATCCGCTGCGAGTTTATTGACATTCTATCAGAACAACGTGAAATTTTCCGAAGATGGAGAGAAAGTCATAGAGGGTGCGGATATTGAATAGATGAACACCTTGCCGTACACGCACCTGAAGTACGTGCGCGCCAAAATGGCTTCAATCGCAGGTGCACTGTGAACTTGGACGTAAAAGGCGTGGAATTCGAACCAATCACCGACATGAACATGAATAGAATTCACCAGTATCGTCATTAGTTTGCCTGTTCGCTTCCCCTTTGAGAGCCCCTGGATGTGACACATGAACCAATTTACAGGACCCAGACCGCCAATCCAACAACTGTTGAACGTCTCGAGGGTCTGACAGAGATCGCAAAGCCCAGTACTGTGTGTGTATGTGGAAAGGTGTGTACAAGTTCTTCCCCCTTTGGCGCTAAGGTAGTATTGTGTTTGTCCATCGACATCGACATCGACATCTACTGGATTGAATGGTAATACTTATGATGCACAGTTTCATGTCGCTCTTGAGTGGCTCGTAGGTCCTTGTCTGTGTCAGGAATGATCATGTTGCACAAATGGCCGGCGACGACGCTGGGAGTTGTCGAGGATGACATCACGTACTGGCCTCGTAGAGGACACCTCGTTCCACCTAACAGATGAACCGACGACCCAGTTTGATAAATGACTCAGAATGTCTGATAACCTTTGGGATGATGCCATCACCCATCAGTGGACGCGATACCATGGTAATGACAGGTGGACGAAACTTGAAAGGACGTCTCTTTCCGCAAGTTGCTCTATACTAGGCTACCTCCTCGGTTATAACAGTGCAGATGCAACCCACTCTGACCGAAAACCGACCATCAAATGGTGTCGTACAAGGGGTCGGTAACATGCGCATCATCGCCCAAGACACGCCAGCCATCCACTCCCTTCCCAACCCCTGACAAACTCTTCTTCTGAGAACCTCTCCACAGCCCACAGCCTAGCTCGCTCTCTATACCCACGCTCCGTGGTAGCGTCCATGGTCAGAATCTATACGAGGCAGTATCAGGATCCACACTCATCATGTACGCCACGAGGCACAAAGTGGTACGATGGACACGAATAAAAAACCATACCTCGTGAATAGCCGTCGCGAATTCGCCCGGTGTCCGTGCATGGAAACCAGTAGGCTGTGACTTGTAGGGCACGACGATGTCGCTCAGCGGTCCTCCAGAAGCATGGGTAAGGGGAATGAGACCTGCTGCCTAATGACCAATAGAAACATGTGGTGAACACGCGACTTTCTCGCCGGGCTGTGCGAATTTTTGCACTGCTTACCATGAATTCGACGACGTTGATCCCAAAGTGTTCGTCGACCATCGTGCTAAGGCCAATGCTTGAACGAGAAAGCCAGTGCAGCATGTCGGGGTAGGGAGCATTTACGACGAACGTAACTTGGCCCTGAGTGCAGGTGAGTGAAGCACGAGAGTTTTACCCACACATAATTAAATATACCTGGATGTCCAGTTCTTTTGCCAATGCACGCAAAGCCTCGACCCTATCTAAATCATCCTGATGCCGCGCGCCCCCGAGCAAAACCAGTCGAACAGGGTCCTTGCTTGCTCTGTCCTGCATTTTGTACTCGGGGTGGTCCATCAAAAGCTGTGCGAATGCATGCAGCTGTGCCGGGAGATTCTTCTCTGGCCTGGCGTCATGTCAACGCTCGGGTACGCCCCTACAACAAGTAACGCACCGAAATTGCGCCACACTGAGAATAATTCGCTCTCTTTCCTGTAGCGAAAATTTGGCCATCTCTCGCGTATCGCAGGGAGGGTATACGGTCACAGGTTTGACCTTGTCTGCCTTATTACCACGCGCTGAACCTGGTCCATCTATGACCAGCCGGACGGCTGACCCGGAAAGAAAGAGCTTTACGAATAGGAGGGGAGGCACTCGTTGTGCCCACTGGATCACTGGGCCGAAGTGTTCATGTGAAGTGATAGATGCAATGTGGCTGCGTGTCCATGACGAGTTGACCATCAGGAACTGAGCATGCGAAAGAGATATAGCATAGTAGTACATGGTAAGACGATAATAACTGTCCTGGTCATTGAGATTGGTGCGACACCGTGGATGGAATACTCACAAGCGTTTTGCTCGCATTTTCCATGATTCACCCTGGACACGAGCAAGCATGTCGGTAGATATGGTTGGGTAATGAACGTATGCTCCGATGGGAATGGAAGCCCTTGTCAGCCAAGCTACAGCTGGAAAGGTAAAGGCGTAACCCATTGTATCTGAAAACGATGTAACGCGGTGTAAGCTGGGATTGGATAAAATTGGACCTACCAATATAAAGGTCTGGGATAAACCGTGACATTGCTTCCCATACGAGGTACATAGAGCCAAGGCTCTGACCCAGGATAGTAAATCTAGGCCAACGTGAACCCTCGACTAGAGCTCTCGATTCTAGGAATACGAAATGAAGTGTGGATGGTTCAAGATTGATCGCAAAGCGGCCCTAGTACCATAATTGGGTTTGAAGATCGGGGCGGAAGCGAGAATGCATCCTACCTTTACTTTGTCAATAATTTGTTGTTTCGAAGCATCGACGTCGCCAGAGTAAACGACACAGATTATGTCTTTGTGTTGGCGCTGTATATGGGCAACAGCGGTCCATAGGACCCGCTCGCCTCCACCACCTGCATTACTTGGAAAGTTTTTTTGAGCCATCCGCGGATCCACGGCAGTACAGCAAGTCTTCAAAAAGATCCCACTCACCAGTATGGATGGAAAAACCCGACGAACTTGAAGTTCGTCGTTTTAGTTTCACTGACAGCTAACTCCTTGAGGATAGTTGCACGAGCACGACATGACCTTGACCATAATCCCTCAGTGTACGCTGTGTATGAGACTATGAAGGTGATCAGGCAAAAGCCAATACACAGCAGGAGCAAGGTAGTGGCGTCCATTCCTGTCCTTGAAGCAATGGACTCTGGACACGGACTTGACATTATGTAAGCGAGTTCCCTTTTCAAGTCAAGAAGGCTTTTTGGCGGGTAGTTCGGCGTCGCGATCCACTGCATGTTTCCACGCGGCTGCGCTGACAGCAGAGTCGCTTCCATTCACCCATATGATCCAGGGACATCCAACCAATCGTCGTGCGTGGTTTTGGCGTGCATAAACGGAGCGCCGTCCAATCAGCACTCGCTAAAAATCGTACAAATCGTGCTGTCCTCCGATACACCCGACAGTTGTTCATGGATTGCGCAGAGTCGTTGCTAAACCTTCACTTGGCAGGTAGGTGTATGCGGCACTAGGCTCTCTGAACCTCTGAAAGGCGAGTTATTTGCTCAGGAATATTGCAAACCAAGGTGCTATTGTCTTGGATCGACAGTTACTCGTTGGTTATCTCACCCATTGACTGGCTCGCTGATCCTTTGAGCTCCAGCGCTCACGCTTTTGCACCCAACCTCTGTTCGCTTTTCCCTCATTCATTGACTACAAATGGTGTGATGATGGTGTTGTGCAAATTACATATGTAAGTCCCTCGTACCTTGAGGTCTCCGCGTGGCAGCCCCATGTCACTGCCACCATCAGCAGTCCTAGAAATTCTCTTCGATTTGGCCTCGGAAAAGATCGGGTGTCAGTCGGAATGTGGAGGTAAAGTTCCCATTGGTCCATTAACCACGGGGCAATGCCAAACCACGCTTGCCCATCCGTACACTGATTAGGCCCAGTGCCACTTGCTCCAAATATTTAACTTCACCCATCCATACCTGTCTCGTCATCATGACTCCTGCTCCCATCCGCCTGCACAACTTCGAACCTAGCAGACTGTCTACATCAACCCTTTCTCGTGAAGCTAAAGCAATGCACATCAAATCCACATTATACTCTAGATCTAGCGACAATAACAATGGCAGTGGAGGCCTAGGAGAAAGCACCATAATCTTCATCATCCTTGGTGTAGGTTGGTCGTGTTCATTCATTATCGCTACCTTGTTCGACGATGCGTAATGCGCTTCGCCGCACGTCACGGTCTTCGTGGCTGGAGCTGCATTGCACACCAGCATCATGTACGCTCCCGAGATGAGCGGAAGGAAACACGTTTCATTGTGAATTTACTTGGCTCTATATGAGCAGTCTTGCAGCGCTCTTTCATTCAGAGCTTCGTATTCTACCACCAAGTTATCTGGCTAACGCTTCTCGCTCTCCCAGTCTCTTTACTCGTGATTCTGATCGGCTTCTACCTCGTGAGTCGCCCACGTGCTGCATCCAACGCTGGCCCGAATCTCCCTTGTTCGCACCTACAACATTCGTCCATCACCCATGCCCCTTGTTCTGGATGCGTACGCGGCACGAGTGAACCTTGGAAGGTTTGGAACAAATGGCGTCATACCAGGCGCACCGAGCCCGCCATCATCACCGATTCGCCCACTTCACAGCTCTCCCCTATCCCAGCTGCGGTCACCAGGCCACCCCAAATCAGACTGGGTTCCAAAACCTATCCTCCAATCGTCCCGCGGCCATCACAATCCCGCCGCATTACCTCTCTCTCAGTCGCCACCTCTTTTTCACACTCACACATCACTGAAGAAGCGCTGGACGAGTTTCGTGCTTCCGCGTATGACCTCGATGGCGATCTGGAGACGGAGATGCTTCACAGTGCCACGGATGACGTCTGGGTGGGCCATCCTCTAGCTATGGAGGGCCGGTATGGAAATGTCTTGGGACTTGAAGAAGCTGTGGAAGCGCGGGGCAATGCCGCTTCCCTCATGGAGGGCTGTGTTGAAGGTGATGTTCCCACGAGGCTTACTACCCACTGGAGGGGCGGTGATTACGAGACCTCGAGCGCTTCTCAAGGCGTGGCGTCTGGTGGCAGCGGTGCAGAAGAGGGTGTTGGCGGGATCGACAAGGTAGCTGTGGGACAAACATCACAATCAGAGTGCTAGTACGTTGAACGTCTTACGGGCATGTATGAGTAGCTCTGCTAGTTCTACTAATTAGATACTTATCGTCGTGATCAGTTGCACCTAAAACAACACGTACATTTCTCATATTTACACAAGATGCGAGAATGCAGATCATGTCATCCGGTTGATACTTGGGCCATGGAACGGCGGGGACCTGAATCACGATTCAACGTCAGATCTAGGACACATGGTGTACATCTTCCATGTACTTTGTACCTCTGACAATGGCATGCCAGCGGTCCATGGAACGGTCGTTATCCAAGTCTCTACGGCAAACCTTGCTCGAGCGTTCGCATGTAGTAAGTGAACATTATGCTCTCTCGACAGTAACTCGTAAGTGATGGGAACTCGATAAATTCATTCAAGCTACTCTTACAGCGATTCCCAATCCAAGAAAACTCCTTCAGGATGATGATCGTAAACAACTTCCAATGCAGGGATACTGTCACGGTAGGGACACAGGAGGATATGATCCAGAGCTTAGATGTCGAGGATCATGGCACTAGGAAGCTTGACTTTCAAACTTGTACACATATGGCTGCGCGAGGTATGCCTTCCACAAAGCATCTGACCTGTCGGGTTGGTTAGATCATGGCGAGGGATCATCGATGACCCGTATACTTACTGCAGATCGAAAGCCTCCGAGATTAGGAGTTTCAGTTCTTCAACTGCTAATCAGCGCGATCGATCGTCAACGTGGCTGCCTCCCCGAACATCGAAGCTGCCAAAGCTTGTGCGGCGCGCCGGCCCCCGTCCACACACCCAGGAATTCGGCCCCATCACCAAGCACTTCCGCTACCTCGGACGTGAAGTCGGCTGGGGGAATCGACGATGTCATAAACAATTGAGCAGGCCGACTCGGAGTGTCGTGATAATTACTGCCCAGCCAATTGCCCCCTCCGCCCTGAGTTCTCGACCACCTTGGCGAAGAGGGAAACCTGATGGCATCAACGTGTACGGTATTAGAACATAACACTAGGATCTTTGAATATTTATGATCTTGAAAGGCACCTGACGCAGCCACAACTTCGGTTGAAAACGGCCACTGATGGACGACATTTCTCCACGTCCATCCCTCGGGCTCTGCTAAAGGCAGTTGCGGGGCAGTGGTCTACAGACTACCGCACTTCCGCAGTCACGCATATCTTCATTATATGACCCTACTTAGTGGATCCAAGCTTCGAGGGGTCGTATCCTGGATATCCTGGATGACGAAGCTCCCATTTGTCGTAAGCTCACACAATCGTTGTTCTAAGCAGATCGATGTCGGAGTCGGGGGGTAATTTTATATATTGGACACCTGAAAATTCTTTCGACTACTTGTACAATAGTTCCGAACCCAAGAACATTCTTTGGGTTAATCGAAAACAACTTCCGACAGCTAAGAAGACAGAGACACAGGAAGGCTGAGAGTGATACAACACCGAACTCAGATGTCGAGGACCACGTTGGGAAGCTTGACTTTGTATACGTAAGGCCTTGCGAGGTATGCCTTCCACAGAGCATCCGACCTGTCGGAATGATCAGAGCATGACGAGGGATCGCTAATGAGCCTACTTACTGCTGACTGAATACCTCCGAGATGAGGAGTTTCAGTCCTTCAATCAATGCTCCGACTGCTAACCCGGCAATAACCCCCCCAGCGAGACCAAACAGCATGATCGTCAACGTGGCCGCCTCGCCAAAGAGGGTAGCTGCCAAAGCTTCTGCGGCGGCGGCCCCCGCCCACACACCCAGGAATTCTGCACCATCACCAAGTACTTTCACCACCTTGTCCGTGAAGTTGGCTGTGGAATCGACGATGTCGTAAACGAGCAAGCCGAGCGTCGCGACAATTACTGCCGTGCCGATTGCCCCTTCTGCCTTGAAAATGAGGTCGTGCGTGAAGTTGCTCCGCCCTGAATTCTCGACCACCTTGGCGAAGAGGGAAACCTGATGGCATCAATGTATACAATATCAGAACATAAAATTAGGGTTGTAGACCTTTTCTGGTCTTGAAAACGTACCCTCTCAGCTTCGCTCAGTTGCTTGAGGGTCTTCTGGGGATAGAGCTGTTTGCGACAATAGTCGAGGAGGGATGCGAAATTGGGCCCGTCCTTCTCGAACATGGATTTCATCACGCCATCGAACCATTGGTTGCTAGCAGAGGTCTTGGCCATGAATGCTCGGCGACATGCGTTTCTAGCGGCGACAGCACGCTCTGAGGCGAGCTTAGCGTCTGCCTGTAGGGCAGCAGCATACCCTTTGGCATAGGACCTTGAAGGAAGCATGAGTCGACGAAACGACGATTAAAGCAACCATGGCGCAGTTGTGACTGGCCACGACGATGCTACTCACGCGATGTTGCCAATGTATTCGGCCCGGGCCTGTGAATTCTTGAGGGAAAGTAAGGCAAAGCGGGAAAAAAGCCGCAACGTCTTGTACGCAAATGAAAAATGGAATGGATCATTCAGTTGCTAGTATCTGGTCAGTACTCTAGGTTACCTTGTTTCGGAGTCTCCAAGTTACTTACTTCTGGAGTGGCATTGGCTTCGGCTGCCTTGCCTGCCTCGCAGGCATCTTTGACGGCTTGGAGTGCGGCATCCGTCTGATCATAGAACCACTTGCGCTCTATAGAAGACTTGTACTGGCGATAGCGCAATGCGAGGTATTCCGCATCCGAGAGCGTATTCGCTGCTTCTAGCAGCTTGTCGTAGCTCGGGCACGGGATATCGTCGTGTACAATCGTATCGTCGTCAGAGGACATTGTTCTTGACTTGCGCGGTCGAGTAGTAAAACATGTTGAGCAGATTCAACTCTATATATTCACGCCTGGCTGTGCAGCGGTAATTGATCATCGATCAGGAGCTGGTCTGAAATCTGTGGAGCCGTATAGAACTCCAAAGAATTATTGGGAAGCATGCCATACCAGCTGACATGCGTTATCGGAACTGGTTTGTATGTAGATATGAGCGCAGCTGTCAGACATATGTCGTTACATATGACCCCAATGTGTCAAAAGTAGCGATTCCGGGGTTTCTTTGCGAACATTGATCGGTCAAAGAAGGCTACCCACGTGGCTTTCATGTTTCAAAAACTTCTAGAATTCAAAGGCCAGGACTTCTGCGAGTAAAAAGAAGGTGAACTGCATGTGTGAGGAGCAAGAGTGACGTCCGTAATTCGAAGTCCGGCCGGAGAACTTCGAGAACCGGAGGCGAACTGAGTTGTGTGTCCCTGTTATTACTCGGACTTTGGTTCCACCGGTAGCCTACGTATTGGACTCCAGACACCGACGGACCTTCATTTTCCGTTGTGTGCTTTTGTAAGGAAAGGCTGGTGGCTCACGTTGAACTGTGAGGAAGCAGAGAAGATATATAGAAGTATGTAAAATAACCCAAAAGTTGTTACGAGTGTATTGTGGTCTATCGAAAAGTGCTAAGTAGTCGCGCAACGCACGAGCAGTTACCCGATATGGTAAGCAAGGACGCGATACCGAATACGTAGTTTGTCTAGTGGTTTCTGGGGTCCTTACTTGATCCACTTTTACGGTAATGACTCTTCTGTTCGGCTAGGGTTTGTACAGACCCCGACCCGAGTGGTAACAGGGGACAACCCTGTTATCACTTTTATCGACCAACTAGAACTCAGGCCAACTCGCTGGTATGAGAAAAAAAGGAGGCAAAAGGAATTTCACCAACCCCCTCTACATCCCTGGTCTGAATGCAGTGGAAGCGATTCGGTAAATTGCGCAGGATAAGACCTGCCGGAAATGGGCCAGTGCACAATACGATGCGATATAAAGAGTCTGCAGCCTCTCCACAAGACCCATTGACCTCTCCAGCAAAGAGTCAGCCCTCCAAAGAGAATCAGAAAGATGAACTTCGGCATTCCGATCGACAACGACTTTCTTCGTACCCTCCCAGAGTACAAAGGCAAGACCGACTTACAAATATCCTCCAATGACCGCAGCAAGGTCGCCATCCAGCAAAAGGATGTGTACGTCTCCGAGGCCACCAAGCGCCTCGACGAGCTCAAGAGCGACTACGGAAACGGCGTTAGGTGAGCTGGACTGCGAGCTATTTCCTCAGATGAGAAAGTTGTACTCACTCATCGCCCATGCAGCACGCTTTGCCGCTTCTACAACGCCAGCGGCGACACGATCAAAGTCAATTTTGACCACAGCTGGCGTGGTTCCTTCTACAAAGACGCGCCCTCATCGACCGTCGCAAACGGCCAGTGGACGACATTCATGCATGTCCATCCCTCGAGCTCTGCTAAAGGCAGTTGCGGGGCAGTGATCTACCGCACGGCCGCGGACAACGATATCTTCATTGGGTGGCAAAACCCTTGGAACACGGCTTATGACCCTGCGTGCCTCGTGGAGTCCCAGGCCAAGGATCACTGGTGGAATGTGGGTTCAGAGAGCTATATGCTGTATCTGCTGGACGACAAATCGGGTAGTCGGTCCGATTATAACTCGTATGGCTACAAGGCGAGTTGTTTGTGGTTCCGTTGTCAACTCACATGACCATGCCTACGCAGGTGACCGCCTCGATCGGAGGCTCCACGACTTCCTCCTATGTTGTGGTGATCGAGAAGGCTTAGTGAGTCATTGTGACGGAAAGCGATCGAAAGTGTTTTTGTATGAGTGTGTGAGTAGTGGCAAGCCATGATCGCGTATGAGACTTCGTTGGATACAGAATATATTGCCACTGTGACGGAGAATGTCAAGTACTAGCCTGTGGAGGATTGCATGTTTCACAAAGTGAAAGGCAGTGTGATGATGAAAGGCGATGAATGCGTCATGAGGAAAGTAGAAAAAAGACTGACCTCAAGTTTTGAGTATGGTAAACGGCTTGAGTCACCGGTCAAGCTTGCCGTCCAATTCCCGCTACGATAGTAGCTATGGGTTTCTGTCCCCACCAGGGCAAAAAAACGGTTTGGCAGGGATTTGCATCATGGTGTCTGTCCGTCTTTGCGTATCTTGAGTGACGCGATTTATCGGGAGACCCGAGCTCGCCAAGTTAATTCAGATGCTGGTCCCTCGTGCATAATATCCTGATTTGTTACAAAGGTTGGGTTGAGGGTGGGCGTGTAACGATCGGGGCCCGTGTGAAGGAGTCCAAGTCATGAAACGTCAATGTATTTACATAATAGTAACGCGGTCGTGTTCGTTATCGAAGGATAATCCTAGTAATGTACTACAATAGCTTTTGGTACAGTACGTTCGTTGAAGCACACTCCTTGATTGATCCCGCTAGCATATGTGCTCGATGTCGAACATGGGAAAGAGTTGTATACAGCTGTTCGTATGTGAATGGATCGATCCGCACTGAAATGCACGACCGTTTCCATGGCCGATGAGAAAACGAGAGAAAGAGCTGCGAACGAACGATGGGCGTGAATGAGGGACGTGACGTTGTTTCAGAGCTACATCAGGCTTATCCACGACGTAGCGGGTATTGCCACGAATGTGGCCCTTCCGCGATTATTAACTCACCTCAATCGGACCCCTGGTTAGTATTGTACATGTAATGTAAATCATCCGACCGGATAGTTTTAAAAGCTCCGTCTGGCAGCAGCTTTGCCCAACACTGAGTTTGCATCCTCCCAGTGGGCTTTGGTGTTTCGCACTGGCAGGGTGTTCATCCTTTCCAAAAATCATTGAAAGCCCTTTCAAACCTGATGGTAACGGTATTGGATTCTGGATGTTATCCAAACACAAATTTACTTGACCACACGCTGACACGTTCAATGTCACTTGTCCTGAGCCTCAGCATAGCCTTATAATAGCCTAAGTGAGTACCAATAATACGACTACATTCGGTAAAGAATTCCATGGATAGACCTGAAATTTACACTTTGGGTTCCTTATACAACCTGAGTAACAATGAAGAAACGACGACCGAGACAGAACTGGAAACAATAGGTTAGCAGCTCGAATGAACACGCCTCTGGCCAGAACTCACGAGAAAGCCATCGCTAATGCTGCCCACACGGGAGAGAGACGAGCATGACCCACGGGGTATATCACGCCAGCAGCGACCGGGATGGCAACGATGTTGTACATGAACGCCCAAGCCTATGAGAACAAGTCAGCCATCGTTGTACTTCAAGGGTGGACCACCGCGGTACTCACAAAATTTTGCTTGACACGGTTAAAGACTTTTCGTGACAAGTCACTCAACGTGAGGAGACTCTTGAGATTCGAAGATACTAGGATAAACGAGGCGCTAGATATGGCAACGTCGCTGCCAGATCCAATGGCGATCCCAATGTCACTCGCAGCAAGGGCCTTTCCGATCCGTCAGTACACTGAGATGTTGAGAGTGAAAAGAAATCGACCCACAGGTGCGTCATTAATGCCATCGCCAACCATCGCCACGACGAACCGTTTGTTCGTTTTCTTTCCGGAAAGCCTCTGCCATCTCGAACCGCGACGCTTGACACCGTTTGCCTGCAGCCATTCAATTTTTTCTGCTTTCTGGTGGGGAAGCACTCCTGCCAAGACATTCGTTTCTGGGATGCCGACCATCTTTGCGACGGCCTTTGCCGTCTGCTCGTGGTCTCCAGAGATCATCCAAGTCTCGATCCCCTTTTCGCGGAGGTGTCGAATTACATCGGGAGCCTCTGGCCGCAAAGAATCCGTCACAGCAATAGTGGCCACGACAGAAAATATGTCGGCATCACTGATCGCGACAAGGACGATACTCTTGGCTTCGGTCGCCCACTCAGCCAACCTGGAAGTTGTTTCATTGTCCAGGATGACCCCGTGCTCCCTCATCCATTCTTCATTCCCAATGAGAGCCGTACGACCCAGCGTATCAAAGTAGGCCTTCACACCACGACCGGCAACCTCGTGGAAACTGGTCGCGCTCAAATGGGCTGCCCCATGTTTCGTTGCATACTGCTTGACAGCGGTTCCTAATGGGTGAGATGACGCAGACTCGAGCTCCGCAGCAATTCCAAGGATAGACTGGGATGTCCATGTTGACCCGGAAGTCACTTCAAAATTTGAAACTTGAGGTTGTCCTCCCGAGGTCAGAGTTCCAGTCTTGTCGAACACAACAGTGTCGACTTGTGCCATCTCTTGAAACGCTTCCCCTCCGCCGCGTGCAAGGATGCCGTATTTGGCTGCGAGACCGGAACCAACGAGGAGGGCAGTCGGGGCTGCGAGAGCAATACCACAGGGGCAGGCGACGACAAACACTGAAATGGCAAACTCAAGTGACCACACGGCTGGTGTAGAACAAGTTAACCAAAAGAAGGAGAAGGTGGACAGAGAATACATACTCCAACCACCTGCGTCAGCGTCGAGATAATCGCGAGGGATACCACCTCCTAGTCCGAGAGCGAGCCAGACAACCCAAGTGATGATGGCAAGAAGAGTGATCACTGGGACGAATATGCTTGTAACCATGTCCGCGATTCGCTCGATCGGGGCACGACGAACTCGTCCTTCACGGACGATACGGACAATGTGGTCCAACCTGTGGAGAATATGAGATGGTAGCTACTAGCGTTGGATGAATACTTACATTGTCACGCCGCCAACAGCGTCCAGTCTGACATCAACGGGTTTTTCCTTGTTGATCGTGCCGAGGAAAACTCGATCTCCAGGTTTCTTTGTGATAAGCTTGGCCTCGCCCGTGAGGGAGCTTTCGTCAAACGAGGTTGTTGCACCAGCAACGAGAGTGCCATCAGAGGGTGGAGTTGCTCCATTCAAGACACGGACGATATCCCCGACTTCAAGAAGATCAACGTAAACTTTTTCGATTTGGCGCCCGGGGACGACGACAAGGTCATCTTTCTCTGGGTCACCTTTTTCGAGGTCTGCGTTGGAGGAATAAGAAACCGTGTCCGAGGACGGATCACGAGGAGTGAGTAGCAAGGCCTCTGCTGGGCGAAGGGAAGCTAGTGCTGTGATAGCATCAGCAGTTCGTGCTTTGCTATATGCTTCGAGATACCGGCCTAGGGCAACTCAGAGTTTGGCTCGGGAGATAAACTGATACCGCTTACCAGACAACAAGAAAAGGGTGAGGAGGACGACGGCATCAAAGTATGTAGTGGAGTCGCCGACTCCGTTTGAAGCGGGCGGCTGAGACGCCGCGAGAGCGAGGAGCACGATGGAGGAGAAATATGCCGCGGATACGCCAATGGAGACCTAAAAATGGGTGTGAGTGTGAAGAAGTAGAGAGCAAGGCAAAGTATTACAAGAAGGTTCATGCTGCCGAACCTGGTGAAGCGGGCGATCATTGGGGTAGTGCTTCCTTTGCGCCACATGGCGAGTATCTCCCTGATGCTGCGATAGTGGAAGAGGGAGGCGCTGTAAAACATGACGGGCGTTGCCAAAAAGAACAAAGACCACTGTGTGCGCGATGCGTTTCCATTCCACATGGGCTGCATGAGGTAGGCTTTGGACGGGTTTCCAGGGGGGGCGAGGTTCGCGTAAACGACGCTGAGGATGAAGGTAGGCACTGCGGCGAGAAAGGTGAAGAAAAGACGGCTGAGGAGAAGTGTTCGCTCGTGGAGCTGCATGGAGCGGGCACGCTGCTCGAGGGTGGGAGGATGGTGGGGGGATACCTTGAATGCGGGGTCTGCAGATTGAATGCAGGCGATGATGGAGCGGATGGTGAAATCTGGGGGTGCAGGTTGATATGATATCTCGATGATAGGGCGGGTGTGATCAACGAATGGCTTGGTGATGATAATATTTGGATCGAGGACACGTAGTACATCCACTACTTTGCTGGGGCAACGGCTGGTGGGAGTGGGTGAGAGAAGGCGTGAAGAGAAGCGGTGTACATACCGGCAGTACATGCCATCCACGCGGAGGGTGAGTGTACGGGTGCCTGGATGCCCGGATGAAGAAGGGAGGATGGGTTCTGCGCTGACGACCTCTGCTTCAAAGCCGCAGTCGTCGAGCGTGTCGGTAACGGAGGAGATGAGAGCGATGTTGTCTATACGGAGGGTGGCGGAGTTGGTGAGGAGACTGACGACGACGTCGGAGACGCCGGGCAGGGGGGAGAGCGTCTCTGTGATTGTATTTACGCAGGACGCGCAGGACATGCCGCTGACGGAGAGGGTGATGCTGTGCGGGGTGGGAGTG